>VZTE01001019.1:1227442-1286617 GCA_013397775.1 Eulacestoma nigropectus
GTTGTTTTTTTTTTTTTTTTTTTTTTTTTTTGGTGGGAAGTATTTCTTCTCCCAATAAAGATTTTGTAGAAGTGTTAACAAAGCTGCTGTCATCTGCTGACCGAGCCTGTGTTTTACATTCTGTTTCCAACTTGGCATAAATCCTAAAATTAATAAAATGATGTGGCGCTTCTCTTGGTAATTAAAGCAAGATGATTATTCTACAATGATAATCGTCTTAAATAGTGGGGCATACAAACAATGGAAAGATAATTCTTTGCTCAGCAATGTAATATATTGGTAAATAAAAAAACCGGATTACTTTTGAATTGGTAAACAAGTAATCCTGTTTGTTTCAGTCAGAATAATGAATCTCTATTTGTGTAACAAATGTGCATTTGGTTTGTGACCCTGAAGATATAAGGTAGGATATGGGTAGTCCATGTGTTCAGAAATAACTGTTTTATCAACTGGCTGATTCTGAGCCTGAAGCATCCATTATAGCTAAGGATAGCAATCTTTTTCATCCTCCTGACTTCATATATTCTGATAAATACTAAATAAATAAAGGTGTAAAATTCTCTCTCTTTTTTTTAATCCCAAAACTTAGAGTTAAATTGTCTGTGCTATAAATATTAGACAGATCACAAACACTTTTTGCAAGTTTATGTTTGATGCTTGTTTCTTTTATCTTGGAAGAGCAGACCAGGTTCCTTAACATGAGCAAAATTACTTCTTAGTGCAGAGGCAATCAGCCCTAGGCAAGAATACTTCCCAGATGTAAACAGCTATCTTCTGAGAGAGGAGAGGATGGGAGAAGGGACTGGAGCAGTCACTTTGAGGCATGATATGGGCACGGGTATTTTGCTAACTAAGAGGAGACCAAAAGGCTTAGCTGGTGTTTCACACTGGAGCCCAGTCCTCACAGTGCAATGAAATCAGCTCCAGGGGCAGCGTGTCCAACCCTGCCTGGGCAGCTGGGTGAGCAGAGAGCCAAGCATGTTCTAGAAACTTATTTGACATGGGCTCAATCCAGAATGGACACGAGACCTGGATTCCTTAGCTGCGGTTGATGTTTGGATTTTGGCATTTTAAATGTTTATAATATTAATCTATTTTATTATTCATTATGTCCATAATACTTTGACAAAGAAAATATAAGGAAGTGAAAGAAGAAGAAATATAAGGAAATGTGGCAATACATCATATAACAAAGCCTCTCTATCTCACATTTCTATAAATCAGAGCACAATTTTCCCCCAAAATTTTTCCTTCTTGTGTAAATAGGATGACTCAAGATAAGAAGAAAGATAAAACTGGTGGTTAATGGCCACATGTATGTCAGCCATGAGAGTGCTTTTGCAGTTTTCAACAGTACTGAGAAATATCTGTAAAGTTAATTCACAGTGCAACTGATGTAGCAGTGAGTTCTATTGTGAAACTAAAGAGAATAAAATTAGCCTTAATCTAGCATTGTCTGTTTAGGCTTCAACATTTTTCCCTTTCAGAGTAAATAAGTAGAAATCACTGCTAAATTCTTGCAATCCTTTCCTGAAAAGTGAAAAAAAAAAAGTACAGCAGGAGGGAGCCAAACCGAATTGTCACCTGGAAATCCCAAGTTACGTATTTATCACTTTTGTGTCAAATACTTTCTCCTTTCCCATTCCACAGATTACTGTTTTTGGAGCAAATGATTGTGTTTTTCCTATCCATTCTTGGATGAAGTCACCGTTAGGTTTTATTCATACAACTCTAGAATATGTTAGGGTTTTATGCTTATGTTATTTGAAGAAGCTCAGTCAGGTTTATGCAAAACAAGAGGAGTTCTGCTTTTGGAAAACTCCAGAGCTGGGCTTCTATATGCTGAAAATCATTGCTATACTTCCTCCTTTTCTCTTTCCCACTCTTGGAATAAAGGTTTCTCTGACAATTTGTATGTGTTTTGAATGTGGAAATGGACATACTGTCTCTTGACAGGACTTGTTTAATCCAATTTCTGATGCTATTATCACTGACAGCTTTTAGGGGAGCAGCTGTAGTTTTGATTTATGTCCTCAAAGAATTTGTTCTGTCAAGGAACATTTCCAAATATGTTGGGACACATAAATCCTTCTCAAAAGAGATCACTTCCTTATGAAATATAAAATGATAGGATCAAGAGATTGCAAGTGTTTGACATATTTCTCGTTTAAAACAATGTATAAACCTTTGGGTTCTTAAATACACTTTTGTCTATTCCAATCGGTCTTAAATCAAAAACCCTTGATGACAAAGTTAAGAATGGTACGTAAAGACAACTTCTCAGGTGTACCTCTCAGGGAGTAATTAGATTGATCAGTTTGACCTCAGTAGTTCAGTTCTATATCTGGATCCTGGCTAAGCATATATTGGGATTAAATATTTCTATTAAAGGTTATGCTACGTGAATTACAGATTTAGCAACTAGTGCTTATATAATTAACTATGTTAATTTAAAATTTCTATTCAATATTCTATTGCATCAATGACACTATTCTTAAATAATGAAAATAGAATTGTCTTAATAGGCAGTGTCACTTGCAACTCTCTCTGACCGCTTTTCACACGTCTTGAAAAAAACTAATCACAAATTTGTGAGGTAGTGTGACTTAGGGGCTAATGTAGGGAGGCCTTGAAAATAAATTATTTTTCTTGTAAAATTCCTTCTAACAAGGTGTAACTATTATGGTGCTGTAAGTCAAATCTGAGTTTGTGTGAAGCGCTACTCTAGAGATTTTTATTGTATAGAGGTAACCATTTGTGATGATGCCTACAAAAATTATTATTTTAAGGTCTTTTAGGAATAACAGCCCCCAAATATATTACCTTATTCATTTTTCTTTTCATTGGTCAAAAAATGCACAAACAATACTAAGTGGCTTTGTTCAATTGATCTAGAACCGAATGGGAACAATTTAAGAAATTATTTTCTTACCTTTCAAATAAAAGATAGTTTAGAGACCTATTGGTCACACATCTGACCTCACTTGCATCAGCTTACAACTGCGATCGATTGAGTTACTGTGGATTTACGGTAGTACAACAGGGAGTATATTTAACAGTAATAGGCAGGGTTGCCTAGGTTCTGGAAGCCAGATCCTAGCTTTTAATTGCCTGTTCCTGCAGCCCTGAAGAAAACATCTTTGCTGTCTCAAGACCTTTTATTTTCCATTTTTCTTTCCTTTTTCTTCAAAATAAGTAAATAAATATCTCAAATGGGTGAGTAGTAAAACTTTATTTAATCAAACTACAAGACTACTGAAAGCAAACTGTGTTAATACTTTCCACAACTTTTTGGCCCTGTTAATTTTTTTTAGACACATTCAAGTTCTTATCTTATGCTGCATGTGAGAGTGAAATCCAAGGCACCAATTTGCAGAGCTGGATGTGATGCAGTTTTGGATATGCTTCTTCAATGAATTTGGTCTTAACAAAGACTACTAATCAAGAGAAAATTTGACTTGAATCTTTCCTCCTAGAAAAGCTGTCTGCTCTCAGCTTGGATGGGTGAAGTTTTTCGTGAGTAAAAATTGCCTGGATGGCTGAGCCGAGAAAGTTGTGGTGGATGGAGCTAAATCCAGTTGGCAGCTGGTTGCTAACTGCTCAGTTTTGGGGCCAGTCCTGTTTCCTGATAATCTGAACATAGGTAAATTTGCAGACAGCACCAAGTTGGATAGAGTATTGATCTGCTCGAGGCTAGAAAGGCTCTACAGGGAGACTCCATCAGTGTGATGAGGACAACTGCAGGTGGTTCAACAAGGTAAAATGTCAGGTTCTGTACTTGGATAGCAGCAACCCAATGCTTTTTTTTAATTATTATTTTTAATTTTTAATTTTTTTTCCTCAAGTCTTGGTGTTAGTCATAGGGCTGAGATAGTCTGCCATCTCTATAATCAAGACTTCAGTTATTTCAGGAAATTTGGAATGCAGTTAATAGAAATAGGAGAACAAAGTGTTTCAGTATTTAGGAGATAGTTTACCAAATACAATATCATCATTGGACCCATAAACCAAGACACCATTCCAACATGCAATTACGACTGTTTTAGCTAAAAATAGTCTTTCCCTCTTAAGAAATTATCCCAGGTCAATATGAAAAAAACCCCATTTTGCTCAACGCACATATTCTGACTTGCTGGAACTTGTTTAATTCTGACTTGGTATACAAGGTTGCTAGATATCAGTTTCATGTCCTCTTTAATTTTGTACATTTCTTTGTAAAAATCTTCTATATTGTCCATAAATTTAGTTGCATTATCAGATCACATACTGTAGCGACAAAAAAATACACATTCTCAAAATAAGAGGTTTTTTTCTCCTGGAAGAAATTATTTTTCTCTGGATGAATGCTTCAGCAGGCTTCCCAGAGGTGTCTCCTCAGGCTGCCATCGCCTGCTAGCACTACTGAACCTGTCAAGAGCTATTGGGGAGTATCACAGATTTCTTTGTCTTCACCTTGTTCAGATCCCCAACAGAAGAAGACTCCTATTCTAGGCTCAGACAATTGCTTGATATCAAACATGTCTCCATTTCAATAATAGAAAAATTAAATTCTTGTGAATTGCCTTGAAAACTTGGCAGTTAATAAAGAGATGCATG
The DNA here is from genome assembly GCA_013397775.1 of Eulacestoma nigropectus. Lineage (NCBI taxonomy): Eukaryota > Metazoa > Chordata > Aves > Passeriformes > Eulacestoma > Eulacestoma nigropectus. The sequence continues at coordinate 1,232,039 of VZTE01001019.1, forward strand.
CTAACAGGTATGGCATGATTGTACCACATATTCCTGTTCTGAGGGAGATGGAGAGTCTAATCTAAGACATCACTGTAGAACCCCCAGAAAATCCTTTTATGTAGCAGTCATGTTAAGTATTTTATGTTGTGGTAGGTTGTGAAGTATTCAAGTTACCTTTTAGCTGGTTTATGTCACATTGAGAGTGCAATGTGAGGAGAAATAAGCAGTCTGTGCTGGTCCTAGCTATCTTTATTCATCAAAAATTTTTATGTGTGGTAATTAGGTACTGTTCTGGTATTTTTTATGTTGGGCACCTTATATGCCTTCCAAAATGATATAAAACTACCATATAATAGATGGGACTTTACACTGGATGCACTTGAGTATCTTTACATCTGGCTACCTCTATGTTCATTTGCAGCTGGAGTGCACTGGGGATATCCTTGCAGTGTATCTTCTGGTGCAGTTTCTTCTTGTGATGCCTTGGAGTGGCTACCTGAAAACAGACGGTAGACAAGTTTAAGAGAATAAAAGCAGTTTTTTTGAAGGGCCTTCAAAAGTACACCTTGGGCAGTCAAAGGCCTCCAAGAGGCTCCACCCAAGATGGACACTGGGTCATGATCTTCTCATACTTTTATAAGTTTGGTCCATTTGCATATCAGGGTCAATTCTCCAATTACAATTTCAGGTAATGAAGTTATTTACCCCAGTTTGTTCCCCCCTTTCAGAGGCTTAGTTTACATATTTCGAGGCCTGGGACAACAAGGTGTCCTTGAGTCCAGGCCTAGAGAGGATTTACGTCTAACCAGAATGGGAGAACTGTAGCAAACAGCCTATATGGAGTTTTAGAGTTACACACTAAATCGGTACAGGATCTGAAAAACATAAAAGCTAAATCCTAAGGCATCAGTTGAATAAATCAAGGTCATGTGCTCTGAAATGCCTTATGAAGAGGAAATTACATCAGAGTTAGCTGTAAAACCTGGAAAGAATGCTTCACAAATTTATTGCTGATTCAGTTCAACATGATAATGAAGATGAACCTTTTGTGTTCACAGAATGAATATTAGGTTAGATACTGTGCTGCCTGCATTTTCTGATGACTTCCATTACTGATACCTGGTATTCAGAATGTATAGCCCTCATGGATAAAGGCTCAGCAAAATTATAATTTTTGACCCATTTCTGGTTTTAGTGTTTTATTCTATTAAAGATTTGGTGAATCATATACTCATTTTGTTGAGCAATAATTCCATTTATCAAAAGAATTTGTGTGAATGGAACATGATTGCTTCCAGGTTTGTGGAAACCAAGTCTAAAACAGAGCAATGAATAGAGTCCCTGAGATTCAATCCTGGAGAAAATGAGCAACTTATGGTGATATCCAAGCAGCCCTAGAGTAGTTTGTGGTACCACCTTTACCAAGTGGAATTGCTTAAAGTAGTTACTACATTATAGAGAAAAGATGGAATACCTACTTAAATACTTCTAGCATAATGCTATAGATATGTTACCAAAATGTCTCAGAAGAGCAGCTGGGGGTTGCTTGTGGGGAGCATATGTATGAGCTTGAAGAAGCATATGTATGAAGTGAATTTTATTACAGAACAGATGTCAGATATGTTGAACTGTGATACAATGTAGATCATTTTATTGGCTTTCTTGTAAAAGACAGTTTTAAAAGAATACTGACTAATCTCTTCTTCTTTCTTGTACATTACCAAGAGAGAGAGATGAGTAAGTGACCAACTTCTTGAAGGGATGAAGAACTCCTTCAAGGTGAAGGAGGCTGAGAGAGAAAGGTCACTTTCCTTAAGGCAAGGTAACAAGAGGTTGAGGGGGGGCATCCAATGGTGGGTTTGGGGGATTTTTTTTTAAAGCGCTTGGCAAAGAGGCCCTTGACATTTCTTTCTTTCCTTTCTGAGGCCCTGGCTCCCAGAGGGGGAAAAAAAGAAGATGAAAAAGCTCATAGGAAACGTAAGTGATCTTTGTTGACCTGTGACTTTTGTGTAACCATGGCCTCTGGCATGTGACTCAATGTGCATTTCTTGTCAAAACAGGTAAGGGAATTGTGCACTGCCCTGAAGGAATGTATAGTGTATGTGTGTGTGTGTAGAGTGCTGAAAGGCAAGAGATTGATTTGAGGGCTGAGGTGAGAAGAGGAAGATACAGGAAAGTGTGAGAGGGAAAAAGCGCTGTGAAATGAATTACTTTTTGTTTCCTCTGTGCTGGTAAAGGACTGCCAGAGTTATTGACTTTTCTTTTCATACCAACTCAGTGTTGTTCCTCTCTACCAATCAAAATTTCACATTTATTTTGGTTGAGGAGCCTTACGGTTTACACTTTCCTTTTTCTAAATTTGGTGAGGTTACTTAGATTTAATAAATGTTTCCATCCAATGTTTCTGTAATTGTCTGCAGTAATTACTGCATGCAACCTATCAGGAAAGATCAGATAGGCGATGTAAGATAAGCTGTGCAGGAAAAATTACCCTTACCTGTGATGATTGAAACATTTCATACCATTGAGGTAAATGTAAAAAGTATTGTCCAGCTAACTAGTACTGCTAAGGAGGACAAGACAGATGTTGTATTATTTCAAAAGATTAGGTCAGCAATTAAACCAAGGAGTTGGGATTCCAATCATTCATTCCTGTGGAGAGGTGGAGCTTGGAAAGGGACAAGAGAGTCTTTCTCAAAGCACTCTAAGCATCTACTCTAGCAATGGCTGTATTTCAGGCTTACCACCAGCAGCCCTGTATTGTTACACCAGAAGCACAGGGATATTCAGGGAAAGTGCTGAAAATGTGCTGAGGCATCTCTGAGATCTGCCATCTAACCCACAGTTTAAAAAGGGAGAAAAAATAAGATAGTATTTAGGACAAGAGATACAAGAAGTATAGATTTTGATATGTTGTTCCTAAAACCCTCTGTTTTGTAGGGAAAACAAAGCAGGTGAGGTGAAACAGACTTGTACAGAAACCCTACAGCTAAATCTGGGAAATTGGCAAGATATGCTGGCACCTTTCTCCAGTTTTTGGGTCAATAGACATGTCAAGCAATGCATCCTTCTGCTTCACTGGAGGCCCAATTCTCTTCTTAAGAATGAGTTTTTAGACAGCAAAAGCAAAATATAGTGAGACATTGGGCATTTTGTAGGGAAGAAAATGTGGGTCCTCTGCTCCCTAAATTGCCAGAAAGCTTCTTTGGAACTGGAATGAATGGGCTGGTTTTTATCAGGTGGGAGTCTCTGCAAAGTGACGACATGTCAGCAAATTATTCAAACACACCTTCCATAGACTTGGAATAGCTCAAAATGATTCTTAAATATCTTGTCTGTGAGAGTCAAAAACTTGAATAAGGCAGTTCTGGTCACGATTTCTAGGTAAAATGACAGAATAGATTGAGGCCAATTTTGAGGATATGACCTCAAACCACTTGAAATGAGGAATGATTTATTGGACAAGACTAGAGCGATCCAAGTTTAGAGGAAGCTTTCACAAGAATATAATAGCAGTCAATTGCCATAAAGTCTGCTGGAATTATATGAAAAGTAGCTTGGTCTCTTTCAGTACAGCAAGGCTGAAAGGATTGAGCAAGGAAGCTTCATACAGAAATTATATTCTCTTTTGTTGGGTTCTTGATGTGACTTGAGGTTTTACTTTGGTAGGCTCAGAAAGATATGAAAATTTGAGGAAGAACTTGTACAACTGGACTAAGGTCACATGCAGGGATAAAGCTAAAGATTCCAAAAATGGCTGGATTAGGATTTTGTACAGAGCATGCCCTCCTGTGAACTAATTGATGGCCAGACTTGAACTAAAGGAAAAGCATCAGTTAGATTAAGTGTCACAATATATATCCTTTTGTGGATTGGGTTTTTTTTGGTTTGTGGTTTTGTTTGTTTGCTTGTTTTTTTGTTTGTTTGTTTGTATTCCAGCACTCACTCCATTATACTTCACAGGCCAACAGTCTTTCCAAATCATGTAAATGATACCACGCACTTTTTTCTTGTATTTTAAATACCCAAGTTATTGTGAACCTTTTGACTTAGAGAAAGAATGAGAAAAGAGAACATTCAAAGGAGGATTTAGGAAATAGCTTGAAGAAAATGAAGCATGTGAATAATATCGACACAAAAGTGTTGTGTGGACCTTGTGACCTTTTTGAATGAGTCTTCTGTGCACTGCTCTCTGAGATTAGTTGACATATTTACCGACCTTGTCAAAGAGAAAAAAGAAAGGATAAAAATGGTGGGAGGGGGAAAGACAGCTCTCCGGTCCCTACAGTAAAAAATACCATCCGATCCCTGTGAGGTTACTTTTCTGGTCTCACTTCACAGAAATATTTCACAAAAAAGAAGACAATTTCTCCTTGTGCTTCAAGCTGCCTCCTGATCCCTCACATCAGATTTACCTAAGTGTTTCATCCTGGGAGCAGTGAGATCAGACCTGAGAGTTCGTGTCAGCAGCAGCAGTCTCTCTGCCAGATGTGCCTAAGGGGCAAACAACAAAGGGTTTTCAAGCTTTCAGGGGTTTGTTTTCCATATCTCAAAAACATCCACTCCTGAACAGCTGACAGTATCAGCTCTACTAAAGTGTCCCACAGAACAATCAATCTAAATTGGAAAATACCACATAAAACAGTTTTACTTCCACTGGTATTGCCCTCTGTCCCAGGATTCAAACCTAATTTGAGGAACACTTTGAGGAATGAAAATTCAAAGGATTTTTCAGTGTGGATATATTGAAGATGTGTTTATAAATCAGAAATGGTTATGTCTGCCCTGGTTCTGTGCCTCACAAGCATCACCCCACCCCACAGAGTCAGGCACTCTGGCTTAGGTGTCTGCATCCTTTATGAGCATGTCCTGTATTATGTGCCTGAAGATAAGGTATGCAGAAGGCAAAGAGATGAACAGGAAACCAGCAAAAATAAGTGATAGGAAGTTCTGAAAATAGATTTGATGCCCCACCATGAGTCTGCTCTCTCCTTTACTCCAGTTAGGATTTGAAATTGAAGGCCATTTCCTACAGTTTGGTGTCTAAGCCATGCTATTCATTTCTCACAAAAATACAAAGAATATTGAGGGGTAATGCTTCATTTTTCAAAGAAGGGGGTCTTGCCTACCCCACAAGGCAGGTTTTATTCCTTGATTTGAAACTAGGAGGCGGTGGTAGACCTCCCATTCCTCAGGAAAGTCTCTCAGGTATTGCCTTACTGGGAATTCTGTCTCTTAGAATTTCTCTCCTATTAAAACTGTTTCACTTTGTGTAAACAATTAAATTTTAATTAAGCTGGGTGAAAAAAAAAAGGGGGAAGAGAGATTGACTCTATAGCCTGGTTGTTAGAGCAATCATGTGGGAAAGTCAAATTCAAGTCCTCCTTCATTTAATTATTTATACCAAATGGAATAATGTCAGCTGGAGGGAGTGAAAGATTTACCTTGGACTGTGCTATTGCCTAATGCTTACAGCAGGCTCTCAGGAGGGTGACAAGCTGGACTTAAATCCCTTTGTCAGACTGAAACAGGCAGGCTAATGAACTTGGGTCCACAGAAGCCATCAACTCTAACTTCCAACTATTAAGCTGTTGGCAGGAGTGGAGTGGGAGCTCTTCTACTTTTTTTGTGTTAGTTGTGCCTGATGTTTTCAGGTTGTTATTGGTTTACTTTGGCAGAAGTTCTTATAGCTGAGATAACCAGAGGAATGCTTTGATTTTGATGTACGTGTTGTTTGCTTTTAATGGTCTAGGAGGGCTCCTCACCATCAGGAGTTTACTGATTGTGTGGTAGTTTGACCAGTATATTTTAATTCAGGAACCATCTAAGTGCAGAGAAAAGAGTAAACATGTTTGAGGTTAGCTAATGACAGTCTGGCCAGCAGGAAGTTTGCAGAGCAATGATTTCCACCCATTGTTGATTTTATATGTTATAGCAGAAGTGTGAACTCTAACAAATGTGACTTAGAAATTTTTGCACTTGGGGAAGTTAAATGTTTCCAGATGAGGAGGAAACAAAAAAGGCCTATAAAGATCTATTTTTGGGCTTGGTCACTAACATTACAGTAATACATTAAACCCTTTGTGAATATAGAATCTGAAAAGTTTTTAACTTCCTTCTTATGCTGAAAAACATTCTAGGTAGCGGTGTCACAAGCCTGAAATATGCAGCACTAGGAAGGTTTGAAAAAGTACCAACTGAAAGTAATGCTGGCTGCAGTCCTTTTGGTAGTATTTGGGTATAAAAGTTTTCTTTCACTGAATCAGGTCTAACATGTTTTATGCTAAGAAAACTTGCTAGCATTTTAGATCCTACTAAGAAAACTATAAATGGTCCTTGGGAAATAGCCTTCATTTTAATTTGTCTAAGAAAAAAATGCTATATGACCTTAGGCTGTGCTGACTTTTGACTTCCAACATACTTTCTTCTCTTCCCAAAAAACCCTAGTTCACTCATTTTTAATGATCACTACTTCATTTCATTTCTCAGCACGTGAGACTGTATCATTGGGTCACCTGGCATCGTTATAGTAACACATAACCACAAGTATTTGGGACTGTTACTCATATGACAATAGCCCTATTTATTTATTTAGTTATTTGTATGTATTTTATGAAACCTGACATGAAAATTTTTATGCATCAAGTATTCTGAAAAAAATAACTGTAAGCTATACTGGCACTCATATCCTTCAGAAAATGGGTGTCCTTGAGATGGCCAGCTAGTCCTCTGACTTCCCCAAACCTCTTCAAACTGCTGCATTCACTATCCATAATTCTACTCACAATATTTCATGTATATGTAATCCCCATAACCGTTAAGATAAACAAGGGACAGTCAGACTTAAAAAAAAAAAAAAAAAAAAAAAAGAGGAAAGCTGTTAGCCCTATTCCATGTGCTCAAAATTGATAGTGTTGGGCCAACAATGTAAGCAATTTTCAGCTCTAACTGTGGTGTCTCATTCTGAAGTTTGAAATCATAAGGAGAACTATTACCATAGTCAATATTATTAGAACATAACTAAATATCACAGCATGTATCCACTTTGCTGGCATTTTAATATCATCATTTTTTGTGACATCTCAGCTACCATACTTGGACCTCCCACCTGTTTGTAGCAAAACAAATGTATCCTGGTGGTGCATCATGGTAGAAATTCTTGGAAATATATCACAGCAGAATAGACCAGTCTTAGTTTATGAGATTTAGATTTTTAATGGGCTAATTTCCTGCTAAAAAACCAAAACAAGCCAAAACCCAAAAAAAACCCACAAAAACCTATCACCAAAATAAGGAAAAAGCTAAACTCAAGGCAATTGTGTAAAATTGTATTATAAAGAAGTTAAAGAAGATGTTTTGCTTTAAGATTGGAGAGAAAAGACGTCAGACTCTTCCTTCGCCAAGGTTTTTGTATGATGCAGACAGATTTGAACTAGGGAATGATGTGGTTTAAAGGAGAACACAGTGGCAGATGTGATATCCTTGAGAGATATTCCAACTGCAATAGATTCAGGAAAGGTTGTTTGGAGTCCCTGTTGTAGAACAGGAATTTCTAAGAGTAGAAACAAATGGATATGTTATCTGTGCTTCCCTGAAAACCAAAAAACCCTGGAAACCAGTGCTTGCAGTGGCTTCTAGTAGCTTCTACCTCATTAGAAGGAGCCTAACCTAATCTTCAAATTAGAGTAGATCAAAAATGCTTAGATATTTTATTATTCTTCTGGATTTACTGACATTGTAAAGTATATTGTATGTTTGAATTGAAAACTCACTGGATACAAGTTTCTTTGACAAGAGAAAGTTAAACAAAAAGAAAAGTGAATTGATGTTTTTAGATGATCATTAGGCTACCCTGGAGACAGATAATTTATTTTCTTTAGGAGGATACTGGAGATACTGTATTAACCTAAGCTTTTAAAAGTAAAGGCTAAACAAGGGAACTGAAGAAACATTCTTCTTTGACCAAAGCAGAAATGTATATTGCATGTCAAACACCTGCATATCAAAAGTCCTTAGAACGTTGTCTTCACAGGGAAGAAATGAACTGCTGACATTAGGACTATAAGTGCACAAGCTCACAAATCCCACCTGAACTAAACATAGTATTCTATCTTGTATTTCTACAGCATTTTCCTATCCAGGATTATAGAATATTTTATAAGCTTTAATGGTTGAAAAAAAGACAGGAATGTGTAAACTGAAATCAGTCATGTTCAGTTTATCTGTCTTCCCAAGATCCACTAAAAAATTAGTGGCAGAGAAACCAACAAACAGAGAATCTTGAATGGCAATTTCCTGTCAACACATGGAATGATAATTGTCAGATACTGTCCCTGCTCTACATCCCCACTGATACTCTGAAATGTAAATAGGTTTAAGAGCATTATGGTCAAGTATAATTGCAGTCTGGCACTGCGTGAGCCAGGGAAAGGGGTGTCAGACTCATCTAAAGCATCCTCAGATTTCCAGATGTCTGCATTCCTAGATGTACCTGCAAGTCCAGCTAAGCTTCATAGCAAGATTCACTATTTCATATCTGATGGTCTTTTCTATTGAGGAAAACATGAGCCTTTCCCAAAGATCATAGCTGCAGTTTTGCAAGATTACACTTTGTACAACTGGAAGTGATTTGGTATTCTGCAATCTTTCTAGATCCACATAACTGTAATGTGTGATAATGACAGTAAAATGAGTTTTTTGCAAGAAACCCTGTTAATGTGTGGGTAGTAATTAATATATTTTGAACTAAAGGAGAGCAACAAAAATATATGATGTATGTGCAGCGAATTGTAATAGGAGATATATTGAGACTGGTGAAACATTTATCTACAGAAAAGTGAAAAATCAATTAAGTTGTTTAAGAAGTAAAGATTTTTTTTTTCAAGTTTATTAAGATATATGTAAGCAATCTAACTATTGTTAATAATACATTTTAATATTATATAGTGCTATGCTTATGGTTCTAGCTAGTGAAATATAGTCTGGTGTGCAAAACTTACACTGAAGTATTCAGTTCCAAAAAGGAAAATGTTTTGGGTTTTTTCTTCATTTTGAACAGCTACTGCTACTTGACAAACCTTTCAATCCTTTCAGCTGGGTTTTGTGCTAAGGCAGACAATAAAGTCCTGACTTCTCTATATGCATACTTTTCTATAGGATAGAAACTTCAGCTCTCTTGTTCCACCTCCACCATGTCTGCAACTGATGAGAGAGACGCAGGAGCAGAAAATACTACCCACAGCTTATCCACGGGTGTATATTCAGAGCAGATAACAAAAATTATGCATTTTATGCACCTGGAAAAAAATCTCTTTCAAGGCAGAGATACATGACATTGGATATGTTTTCAGAGCAAAAATATTGCCTAGTGTTTGCCTCCAGATTATTTAATTTGATAAAGTCGAGACCGTTGGTAAATTTGTTTTGAGATTCTGAAATACAATGCTAATTTAGGCATGAGGTCTGAGTGGTCTTAACTGCATTCTCTCTGCTCAGTTCAGTAAGGACCAGCTTGATGGGAAACCCCAAATTTCCCTCCTTCCTCACTCCCTTTTTACATCTATGAGGAGGCAGCCTCCTCACTTGCCTTCTGCCTAAGACTGCAGTTAGAGTCTTGGTTTAAGTACTTTTTCTAGTGAATAATTTCTACATTAGTTGTTTTCTTTTTATAAGTCCATTGGGAGGCAGTATGCTTAAGGAAACATATAGCTAAGGCTGCCAATTTGTTGATTTCTAGTTCCCCAGTTGCTTTGCAAAATCATCAAATGATGAGGCAGAGAGATTTGCATCCAGGAGGCTCACAGCTTACTTGCCTCTCTCATATATTCTGTTTCAATTCTTACCAAGTCATCAGAACTGTTCTTTCCTCAACTGAACAAAAAGAGTCTCAACACAGAAGTGATCTCATAATCTCTGCTACTGTGTCCTAAATGTACGTATTCACTAGTGAGCAAAAATTTTATTTATAACTATGCTGTCGTTTATCAGTAACTTTCTGAATTTAATTACTTCTCCTGAAACAACACCAAGACTTCCACTTTGTTCAGTTTTCAAGTGAATAATAATGTAAAGCTGTATTTAAGTATTAAAAACGTTTAAGTGAAAAAATATCCTTACTTTCTTTTTAAAATAAATTTCTATATTTTTAAAAAAAAAAGGTTAACAGATGCAATGAATAATGTTCTATTAGTGTAATGTTTTCCATTATCACAAAATTGACTTTGGCCTGAAAGGAACAATGGCACCAAATTTATGGGTGCTAAATCTAAGGTCAAATTTCCCTCACAAGACTTATGCAGTGACAGATATTTACATTTATTGCTGAAGTACACTGAATGAAAAGTGATTCAGAAATAAGGCTTTCAGTGCTATTGTCAATAGATCAGTTTTTATTTCAGTTAAAAATCAGAAACTTTCAGATAACATGAGCAAAAACATTCTCATTAAGCTTAGGAAAAATGTTCACTTCTGTTGCTATTCTAAATCATGTTTTTAAATAGAAATTCAGCACAAAAGAATTGATCATCATCATTAAATGCTGTTTTAGCTATCTGATACAATTAAAGTAGTGAAAGAAAAAAAGTATTAAGATAATTTCATGCTTCATTTAAAATTACATCACAGTCCAAATTTACTAATTCCAGCTATTTCTGGATTGCACCACAAATTTTGACACTAGAAATATGGTGTTCATAAAGGATAGTTATATTTATTCCCTTTTGTCTGAAAATCTTGTGATATCTGCTGTAAATGTTACCTGCACAGCTTCTCAGAAGACAAGTTTTTGACATTACAACTCACCACTGTAGCTGGCATGAATGTGATCAAAGTGCAAACTAAACAGGTTTGGAAACCATTGTGGAAATGGCCATTATGCAACGTTTTGAAGAGCACTAGTTTCAAATGTAATGATTACCAGTAGTGAAATTTTGAAATTAAAAGAAAAATGTGTATGTGATGGTTTAAATCTCTTTGTATGAGTTTACATCAGAGTTATTCATTTGTTTTTTAAAGCACTGGAGTTTCATTTTGCTTGCAAGACAATGTGACTATACAGGTTCATTTTGGAAAATATCTAAGTAATCACAAGTAATATAATTTTAAAAAATAAACTGCACAAAAAATTCATACAATCCCGTAACTAATCTTCAAGTATATGAGGATAGTAGGACTCTTTCCACTGGTATAAAGATGAGACAAAATACTTAGCAAGAGTGAAAGCTTAGTTAAACTCTAGTGACAAGACTTTTAACAAATAAAATAGAAAATACTTCTGTTGGGTGTCAGAAGACCAGTCCAGAAAATAGAAGTTTTTCTGTCATATAGAACTTCCCAAAAAACAAAATAACTCAAGTGCCTGGTATACGCAACTTTTTCGTAGGCAGAAATTTACACATTAAAAGAAAAAGTTTGCCAAATATTTCTGTGAACAACTCAAACCCAGTATTATCAATCCTTTCTAACTTGCAGGAAAACTTCAAACCTTGGGATTTTTGCCCTGCCAAAGAAATTTTTCACAAAGATTTATTCAGTGATTTAGAGAACTTGCATTTCCATTAGCTGTTCTGCTGTTAGGTTCCCAGACTTGTCAGTCTGCCACCTTTCACAAATTACATTTGTGAATTAAAAACAAAAGCAATTCCTGCTCATTTCTTTTGCTGTCTGGAATCCTATTATTAATTCCAGATATTATGCTGATTATTTGCATTACAGTAGTCAAAACAATGATGAGGTATTTCCCTTCAAAGATTGCATCTCATTCAAAACACATTTAACTCTTGTGTTTTGAAGCATTTGCACAGACTTTTAACTATTGGAATTTCATGTCTGGCAATATTTTAAACAGTTGCATTCCAATGTAACTGCATAACTTGGAAATTCCAATACAACCGAATAATCTGTTATCTGCTGAAAACAGCTTAATTTTAATATGCTGCAGTTGACTTAAAGGTTAAGCGACCTCTTAAAAGAATGTGAACTTGTGAATTAGGGAGGTCTTATGCTCTCAGGTGGCATTTTATTCACCACAAGAAGTAACTGCTAATGAGCTCCCTAGCTAGCAAAAGCTAGATGTAAAATATGTAAAACTTGAAACGTCTAGTGTTTCTGAAAAAAAATACTCCATGAGCTTGGCTTTTTAGGTAAATTATAATAGATCAAAGAAGGAAAAGGTAAAACCAAGTGTCAAAAGCTGAGAATGACTAGCCAATCTATTTTTTAATGTTATTTCATGGTCTTCTCTTGTTAAAATATTTGGTTATTACAATTTGCAAATTAAAGATTGCTTCATCTAAAACGTGTGTTGGATTAACATACACAAAAACCTCAGTTTAATGCCTCAATGTGCCAAAGAACAGACTCATTATGTAGGAACCAATTTAATTTTTTTTTTTTTTTGGTCCAAATCAAGCTTAATCTAAGTAAAGAGTCCTGATTTGGAGTATATAGGCTAAAAAAAAAAAAATCTTTCCTTTGAGAGTTCATCCCTGAGATAACGGAAAACGGGATTCTAACAAGAACCACAGAATGTGCTCCAGCACACTGCACTAGAGAGCTAAATCACTGACAAGTGCAAGAGAAAACCTCAAAGGACAAACTGATTGTAGGAACAGTGATGTCTTAACCCCTTGAGCACAGTAAGCAGTGCTACTCTGAACACTAAGATAATGATTATTTTGAGTCCCTAATTTTTCAAAGCACTAAAGGAATTATATAATCTCAGAACTGTTCTACAAATTATCAGCGCATGTGCAGAGCTCCTACTTGCTTCAGTGAGAATTAAGCAGGTGGCTGTATGGCCTCGAAGGAAAGCTGGTGCTTACAGACAGTTGGGTGCTTAAATGGTTTGGTGTGGCCTCACCTTGAGTCCTGGGGGCAGTTTTGGATACCAAAATATAAGAAAGATATAAAGGTACTAGAAAGTGTGCAAAGGAGGGCTATGAAGATGATGAAGGGTCTGGAGAGGAACACATACAAGGAGCAGCTGAGGGCACTGGGTCTGTTCAGCCTGGAGGAGACTGAGGGGAGACCTCACTGCAGTTACAGCTTCCTCGTGAGGGGAAAAGGGGAGGCAGGTACTGATCTCCGCTCTGGGGTGACAGTGACAGGACCCGAGGGAATGGCCTGAAGCTGTCAGGGGAGGTTTAGGCTGGGTATCAGGCAAAGGTTCTTCACCCAGAGGGTGGTTGGGCACTGGAACAGCTCCCCAGGGCAGTGGTCACAGCACCAGCCTGACAGCTCAAGGAGAATTTGGACACTGTTTTCAGGCATATGGTGTGACTCTTGGGGCTGTCTTTTGCAGGGCCAGGAACTAGACTTTGGTGATTCTTATGGGTCCCTTCCAACTCAGGAGATTCTATGACTCTAATTCAGAAAACAAAGTTACAGAAATGTACCTGTGTGTGTAAATGTTGACATTTCTAGATATTTTTAAATTTCTATACTAAATTAATTATAATATTAATGCTTTAGTTAATTGTAAATTATGACATGAAAAGGAGTGTGACTGTACAAACTAGTACAGCACAGTTAGGTTCTTTTAAAGTATGATTAGGACCACCACCAAAGAGAGACTTAAATGCATTAAAATGGTATTCCAGTCCATCATAGACACCCAGAATGAAGAGAAAGGCAGTGAGAAGTTTTAGCTAGTTCATGTTTATCCTATAAATGTTTGCATCCTCCACATGCTTCTATTAGTTCTATTTGAACTATTTATTCAAAATTCCAAGATACAAATTTACTTCTTTTGAAGATTTTTTAGTGATTTCTTCGTATATTCATATGCACTGTTCATCCCGCAGCTCATACCCGGTGCTGAACACTCCTCTAGCATGCAATAGCCTTGTCCTGCAAACTGGCTCTGACTATGGAGAAGAAAATTGTTTAGTTCCTTTCTCCCTCTGAAGGTTAAATTTTCCTCTGCCCTTTCTTGGAGACTGTGCCTTAATTGGGGTGATTATATATTTCACATTACAGCTCTGGGACAAGAACCCCTCCAGGGAGTGATGCAGCTTCTAAATTAGACCATCTTGCTCTGACTGTGAAGTGGCAAATCTCAAAATCCCTTATGCAGAGTGGTTTAGGCAGATGACAACTAAATATGTCTGTCCACCTGCCTGTAGTCCAGTGGTTATGACACTGACACACTGACAGAGAGACCAAAAAGCCCCACGATTTTGGAAGACTTCAGGGAAAGACAAGTATAGAAATAGGGTGTTTTGCATATCAAGAATACTAGCTCAGGCTAATGTTTTAGTAGAGGAGAGCTTCAAATGCACTTTGCAAGGTTCCTGCTCCTCCTGGAATACCAGCCACCTCTGAACATTCACAGGGAGCTTAACCTCCAGCCCAGAAGTAGGAGGTTTTTGCAGAATCCCCATTTGGGCTTGAGAAATTTTACAAGTTTAGGAAAACTTCCTGGAAACAATCTTTTGCTGCATCACACTGGCTGAAATCACTTCTTCTCCTGCTACATTTCAGTGAAGGGAGTGATGGTGGTGTTATGGGGATTAGGAAACTGCACTGTGGGATTTAAGTTCCCATGCTCTTCCTCAGGCAGCCTGTGGATCTGATTTCTGCATCTGAGAGATTGCTGCACGAGACAGAAAGCATTAATTTATGTTAACCAGGAGCTCTTGCAGTAGTCATAAATATTGTTTTAGATATAACAGATTATGCTGACCTACCATTGCTTTCTAGAATAGGCTCCTTTTATCTGATGCAAATTACAGATGTGTTCTTTTCTCTCAGTACCAGAGAGATACATACACAGTTTGATGAAAATGCACCCCATGGTAGATGGTATGAATTGATATGGAGGGCTCATTGGAAGGTACTAATTATGCAGTCTCCTTTTATAGATATGTCAGTGAAGCAGTAGTACATCTTTATAAAATGGCAAGAGAGAGCCTGCCATGGAAATAAGTGAACATAAAGTATTTCTTTATTTTCTCATATGATCTACTAGTAAGCAAGTCTGATAGCTAAAATATAGTGAGAAAAGTAGTTCTCTGGTCTTGCTATAAATCATAATGGCTTTTTAAAAACTGTGGTTTTTTTAATGAATCTCCTAAGATAACAATATATTTTCATATGTCAATTTGTTATATATCTGTATCTATTGAAAGGTATGAGAAACTTAAACGGAGTTTCCTATCCAAAATATCAAAATTAATTTTGATATTCTAAGTTGCACTGCTTCTCAGGTTCTATGTATCTTCTCACTTCTCAGCTCCTGATTGTTTTGGATGTTATACATCTCCATTATATATGTTAGTACTGAATGTTTGAAGAATCATGATTTATCAAAATTGATGAAAGAATGCATCTGGGCTGCAAGTGGTGATTTCCAAGTGAAATCATTTGGAATATAGGGTATAAAATAGTTTTTGATTACTGCCAATTACTGCCAGTTAAATGTAAAAAATGATGGGGAATTTTCTTTTCCTAAAGTTACCAGCAATAAGGCTTTCCAGAGAGGTAACTGTAGATCATGAAGGGTTGGAAGCATCTTTACATTTCCTTGATTATTAATGGTCCTTAACTGTCAATACAGACAAGCTGGCTTTAACTTTTTGTTTGCACAATATAGAAGTGAATAAATTTCTGCCACATTTTGTCTCCAGCATCAGTATTTTCTATTTCTGTTCTTAGTTCTATTTCTTCTTTTTTATCCTTCCTCTTATTAGGAAATGTCCTAATTACTAGTTTATCTTATTCCAAGATGGCATATAACTCAGGGGCTTGCATTACATTACCTATGAATATTCTTCATTTCCCCAAAAGTCTACTGATGAGCAATTTGGCTTTCAAGGTGCTCAGTAAACTGATATTATTTGCATATACATTAGTCTCTAAGCTCCTCATCTAGGGAGCACCATTACCTGCATCGCATGCCCACCACTTTAGACAACACTTTGATTTTTAGTCCTTAATTACACAGCATATATTTCAAAATGTTTCTACCATTAAAGAAAAATGTTAACAGATAATTGAAAGTGAAAAAAAAATGCACAGAGAAAGACAATGTAAGGTTAGCATGTTTGTTGGTCTGTTCTCAGTCAGCAACAGCTGCAGTTTAATTAAACTCAACTGTTTGCAGGTGTTTGCAAGAGAAAATTGTATAGATATGCATGTACATATACAATTCAGCCAAAGAGATTTACCTTTGTAAAAAGTCATAGGCTTCTAACACGGAGGCATCTTTCCCTGTAGTCTTGTGATTAACGTTCAGGTTTCTTTCTGATATGTAAGGATGAGATATTATCGGGGAAAAATCCACAAGAAAGCACTGTAAAGCAGTAAGGAAGGAACACCAGCTGTGCTTATAAATTTAAACAGTTAGTTTCTCTGAAAAGCATTCTCCATCCTAAGACTGGTATTATAGTTAGGTGAGTTTAGTGCATCAGACAATACAAAAGGATTTACTATGTGTTAAAGAAGGAAAAGTAAATACAAAAAAAAAAAAAAAAAGACTTTTTAATGATCAGAACAGCTTTAGATGTTGTGTGGATCAATAGTAGTCTCATCACAGGTAAAAGTTCGCTAGATAGCATATTGAGCTGCAAGTTCAAAATGTCAATAAGGTGTGCAAAATTTAAAACCAGGACATGTTGTAGGATAGTTCTGCTTAACTTTTTGTTCTTGTGTTATATATATTTCTGCTCAGCAGAGGTATTTGTGAAAGTTGACAAGAAACTAACACCACTAAATCATTTAAAGTTCATTTATTTCTCACTGTCTAATGATCTAGTCCAACGAGGAATTCTATAAATATACATGTACCTATGGAGATTTATAACTAGGTCAGAATGCTGCTTCCACATCTATTACTAATTAATTAGGTGCAAATAGCAAAAATATCTCAATGACAAAGTCTATAATTTCAAAATTCCTGTTTTACTGTATCAGCAGCACTTGCAAGTGCTCAGTTAAAGCAAAAAATATAAAACTATTTGGAAGCGCTCAGTTAAAAAAGAAAATAAAAAAGGAGAGGATTAATTCTTACAGGCTGTACAACACTTTACACAGCATGTGTTCATTTCTGATCTCTAAACAGCATCTCTAACATTTAACTGAGTGAAGTATGTGATTAATGCTTGTGGTCATCCTGCAGCAATTCTATTAGACTGCCATAGATTCAACAGATTTTTCCATGAAGTAAATTATTGTTAGGGTTAATTTGAAGAGGAGGGAAATCAGGGATGCTCTTTTTTATTATATATTTTAGTAACACATTTAATCATGGCAAAAATCAAAGTTTTTTGTTCTTGTTGAATTTAAGTTATGAAAGGGACAAACAGTAGGATACAGCAACAATCAAATTTATTTGAAACCTTTTTAAGCTGTTATGAGCCATATTTTCAGCCTAGTGATTCATAAGAAAGTCTTTATTACCAATAAGAAATATAATGCCTACTTTAGACCTGAAACGGACTGGTTTAGGACACCAAATTTTAACCAAGATTAGTTTTGAATGCTATGCTTTTTAATTAGTGTCAAAATTGAAAAATCATGCCCAAACTAACTTACTTTAGGTAAGCCAGTAGCGTAACTCAGATTTATGCTTGATCATACAATAAATTAATATTTTTTTTAATTACACCACAAGATGTTTATAGACACTGTCTAATAAATGGAGACACTTGAAATATTAATTTTTGTCTAGTCAGAAACACCTATATATAAATACACATGCACATATAATTTGTGAGGAAGTACAAATTTTTATATTGCAGGTCTGTCCTCTAATCCTTTAAGAATACTCTGTGTTTAGGATTAGTGTGTTTGTTGAGAGGATTGACATTTAGGTGTTCTATTCTTGATAGTAGTTCCTTGGTGTTAACTGAACCCACAGTTACTTTTGAGTCCAATATTTGATGGCATCCTGTTTTTTTTTTTTTTTTTTGGAAAGTGCAAGAACAAGTTATGACTAAATTTTAAAGTTTAAGTTTTCATTGTTTGGGTTGTTTTTCAAATACTAAGATATGACCACAATACCCAAGCAATACTGCCCATATGATTTGAATTTTGATCCACACATAATGGACAGAAGAGGTTTTGTGCTTATTAGTAAGTTAATGTCAGCAGTTTTGAGTTTTTGATTGTCAATGAAAATGCAAAGTGGGATAATTAAGCAATAATGTAGTGTGCAGAGTTTTTTTTAACAGGATAAAGTCATGATGAAGATGAGCAGAGTCAAGGGATTTAAAGTTAAAGCAGAAAGCATTTTTCACCTAATTTGCATTCAAAAGAAGTTTTCTATAATGTCAAATTAAATGATGCAAAAAAACAAATGAAAAAGCAACTTTTAAATAAAATTAGTTCATATAAAGTTTTAACTAAGGTGGCTATTGATTTTTACACATTCCTTATCTTTTATTTTACCAACTGCTCAAGTGCACTATTCTATCCAATTCAGTAGGGAGTAACAGGAGAAAGAGCAGGGAATACACTCAGGGTGGAGCTGTGGCTGTGTAGAGGACAACTTCTACCTTTTAATTCCAAATTAGCATTTAAAACAGTTCACTTGAGTCTCTTTTCTTTCTGCTTAGTAAAATTAAGTCTTTCAATGCCTCTAACAACCCAGAACTTACTGGAAAACTGATATTTCATTTCAGGCTAAATAAAATTAATTGCTTGATAGAAAGTGGTGCTTCCTAAGGTCTCGGTAATGTTAAGAAATCATCTCTTCAGTAGGTGCCAGCCTGGTCAGAAACAGTGGCATGACTGAGGAAAGCATTGCCTTCCACGTAGGCTGCTTTTTAATGTCCACTACCTCTGACTCCAGTGCAGTGCAGGTCTGGAATTGCCATTTTCCAGACATTTTCTATACACTTGCTGTAAAAAATACTGGAACAAATCCATCTTACATTAGATCAAGGGGAAAAGAATGAGGAGAACCAAATATCAGTTACATGTCCAGCCCCTTAAAAGCGTGCTATCAAGGAGGTAATTCAAGCTGCAGAGCCTGGTGTGACTGAGGACCAGCAGAGCCATGCTGAGCCATGGTATGAGACACAGCATTTTAGGACTTTGTGATGACTTTGACTACAGTCCCTATCCAGATACACAGTTTTTCAGCCATATTTAAAAGAAATTCATTTACTTGCAAAGGTCCAAAGATATGTAGCTGTGCCTATAAGAAGAAACAAATAGCATTTTTTTAAAAATGGTAAAATTTTAGTAGTCAGCCTGAAATGAGGAGATATCTTTATTGCACTGAACTAAGTAAAATGTGATTTTGGTTTTCCAAATTGTTTTGACTATAGAAACACAGGTCAATGTTTCAAGTTGTCAGAACAATATCATCCACAGCAGTCTGTATCTGATGGCTGAAGACAAGCTTTTTCAAGGTAAATGAAGGGAGTTTGTCTTATCCTATGTTTTCACTGCTGTCCCCCCTTATATTGAAAGGCAGTGCGCTCACTGCAAAGAAGCATGGAAAAAAAGCCACAATTCTTTCCCCTAAGGCTTACCTGGTAGGGAAATGAAATAAAATGAAACTATAGATTGATTCGTCTAGAGGAACAAGGAGCAGTAGGAAAGAGAACTTGAAGGCAGAAATGTCATTCATGTGTGAGGGTAGTGGGATCTCTTCCTTATGCATGGTCCATTCTATTCTTTCATTGTACCTCCTCTGGAAAGACATCCAGGTAGTGCATTCGTTCCCATTTAGATCAGTATTATCATTACAAACACACTGAAATGTGGCAGAAAATTATGCTATTTGCAACTGCAATAGCTAAGAGGCAGCTTAGATGAATGCTTTATTTTAGTACACAGAGATAGTCTAAAATGTAGTATTTTGAAAAAAAATACATTTTCAAATTAAGCCAATGATAGAACCAAGTCTGGTTTAGGCAGTGAAATAACTTTTTATTTTATCTAGAAAAATTTTTAAAAGGTCTAGATTGATCTGGGAAAGTTGCAAACCAATTTAATAATTAAAAATACTGACTTGAATTTGTGATCTGTGTAGCCAGCCAGCTTCTCAGCTGTAATTTTCTGCATAATTCAATTGAATTTAGAAAAACACCTCTTTGTAAGGTATTCTATG
Organism: Eulacestoma nigropectus; assembly: GCA_013397775.1. Classification (NCBI taxonomy): domain Eukaryota; kingdom Metazoa; phylum Chordata; class Aves; order Passeriformes; genus Eulacestoma; species Eulacestoma nigropectus. The sequence continues at coordinate 1,252,080 of VZTE01001019.1, forward strand.
CATTTGCATTCATTCTGTCAGTCACTAATTCAAAAGTGTGGGTTTTGTACAAATTTGGGTTTCACATATTAGAAAAGTGACTGCAATTTGCTCACTCAGATTAACAATGTGATCCATCATCCTATGGCACCTTTTCCAGAGCAGTGTCTTAAGTGATGACTTATTGCTGGTTTGCAAAGAGATGTGAATGGTACAGAAAATGTAATTTACATTTTCTCTCTTGGACTGAATTTATTGTTTACTATTTGGAATGTCACATACAATGAATTATTCAACAAAAAGGAGAGTCAAAAGGAATGTCAGTAATGAAAAGCAAGCACACACACACACGTACATGTACAACTGTGTGTGTGCATGTCTTAGTGTGTGTGTAACAGTGTGTGTAAAAGTGTGTAAGAGTGTGTGTGAGTGTGTAAGAGTGTGTGAATTTGTGTGAGAGAAACTGAGGCAGAAAAAAGAACAAGAAACAGAAAACAGCAAGCTGAGGCATTGAAACACCGGATAATTGTACCATTCACAACAGTATAGAGGATGTTCTCACACCCACTTTTTAAATAATGTATCAAGAATATATGCTGAAATGAAGATCTGTCATTTAATTTTAAATGTTTTAGACGACACTTTCACCATACATTCACACACACACATACACATATTTGCACGCACACACACATGCACACACAGTAGAGTCTCCTACAGATATAAGCAAAATAAAGATGTTCTTTTTTAAATGTTTCCTTTCCCATTCCTAAATGTCTAGATAATGCTGGTTCACCGTTGGAGAAAAGCAAGAGAACCTATTATACTGTTATGTTAAAATCGAAACCTATTCCTGTATTCTGAAATAAAACCACATTAAGTTGTGGAACCGCCGGGTTTAGCTGTGCACCACAGATTTGGCTAAAGGCCTTGGAAACTGGTAATCAGGTCTTTCCAAATGTAAACTTTTCAACCAAATAGGCTGAGTGTACCTACATGACCCATTTTCTCATATGCTTTCATTTACTGTTGTTAAGACTGAAAAAATTTACTAAAGGGCCAACTATCAATGGTTCACTTGCAAAGTGGATGTGTAGTTTTGTTCAGTATTTTCATTTAGGACCCAGGAGATCACAGCTACCTAGTGGCATTGAAGGAAATTAAAATATGGGAGATTTAAAATATGTGAGGACAAGCTGAAAAAATGGTCAGAAAGAAATAAAACAGAAGAGCAATGGGGACAGGTGCAACACTATAAACTTGGGCAAGAAAGGAAGTCAATGAATTATGAAAAAATTATGCAGAAAAAAACACTGAGGTTTATCATTTATCACTGGTTAAACATCAGACAAAGCATCATGCTTTATCAAAAATGACATCTCATACCTGAGATTTAAAAATAGCAGCAGATGCCAAATCAATATAAGTTGTTGTTTTTTTTCCCAAAGAGGTGTGCAGGTTGCATGCCCTATTTTAAATTAAGTTTGACTTTTTATTTTTCGCATGGTAACTGCTCTTCCCATTGTCCATTTTCTATGCCTCATGCCTCTAATCCTTACAGCCGGATGGAACCAGGCGGAGATTTTAAGAGATGATTCTGCCAAACCAAACCAAACCAAACCAAATCAAACCAAACCAATCCATGAAGTTTTTGGCAGAGTTGTTAACTGGGATTTTATCTGTAAGATGCTCAAGGTATTTCACCAGATGTACTATACTCAGAAACAGGATCACCTCAGCTGGACTGCTGCATGGCCAGTTCAAGGAACTGAAGAAGAAAGAAACAAAAAAGCCTAGTCCTTATGAATAGCTGAAATAACTTTGTTAAAGGATGTACACACCGGCCCTCAGGCATAGAAAAAAGGCATTGAACAAAAAAATGGAATAAACAGTTCCACTTCTTAGAGAATAAAATGGAAAGTAATGGACTTGAACTGCAAGAATGTACATTTAAGTTAGATGTTAGGAAAAACTTCCTAATGGTAAATGTTCTTTTAATTGTTGTACTCAAACAGTAAGAAATCTTCCCAACATTGACTTAGTTCTGCTCTAATACTGCAGCATGAAATGAGAGTGCAAAACTATCTTCTGATATCACAAGGTCAGCTTCCTAAAAATGCCTTCAAGACCTGCCCTGTCCTAAACACAAGCATAACAAACAAACCAATCATCACTTTAATAGCTTAGTTTAATTGAATTTTTTTTTAAAAATGGAATGTTTAAAAATGGAAAACAGTAATGGAAAAGGCTGAGGTTCAAAAAATATTCAGAAAAATCCATTTCAAATACATTGTCTCATTCTCTAGTCTAAGAATAAATTTTGCAAGATTAGGGATGGCACACAATATAATTAATAATAAGGAAGAAGATAAATTCTAGCCTTCAGTTATGGAATCATAATCAATGCATTAGTGAGCAAATCCCAGTATGTTAAAAAGCATAGTTTAAACTACTTTGGGATTATTCTAGCTAAAATGTACATGAGAAATGTAAATCATCATTAAAACATTTATTCCCTACTTCATTAAACACGCAGTTTGCTGTTTTTTATTTTAATTACTTTTTAATAAAATGTAATCACCCTGAAAGATGCTATATTGATATCTGAAGAGAAAGAAGATCTTTGTTTGTCTACAAAAGAACTGCAGGACAGGGAGAAGAAAAATACTTTGCAATGCCTCAATCTGATTTAAGAGTTTACTTAGAAATTTTCTTTGCTGAGACTGGAAGCAAAGAGGATGGTGCTTCTTGATTTGGGCTTATGGATTCTAACCAACAACCACATGGAATAAAATCAAAGCATTTTATGAAATTTCATGACCTATCATTTTTGAATTATATTGCATTCAGAAAGCACCAAGGAGAAAGAATCATAATTATTTAATTTTAATGGGTTGCAAAATGATTTTATTTGCTTTCTTTTTCTACCTTTTTTTTCGTTCAATATTTCTGCACTGACAGGAGTGGTAGTCACCGTTTATTATCCTCTGCATGCTTTTCAGCCTTACGTTTAGGTTTAACACACAAATAAGATGAAAGATAGCTAAGTGCTGTGGAACAAATCTACAGCAAATGTCAATCATCACACTGATTTTACATCAATTTCATACTTGAACTACGCATAAAGAACTGAAACCTCACTACAAATCTTCTTATATATTTAATATTTCAAGACTGAATATACTTTAAATTGTTTGACTTTCAGCTCACAAAATCTCAGTACCATAAATATTAAAACTGTTATAAATATTGATTTTAAAATATTTGGTTTTCTGTAGATACAATAGATGCAATATATTTTCAGTAAAACATCTGTTAAAAAATGAAAATCCCCTGTTCAAAACTTTCTAATAGATGTTACAAGAAGTGATTTTTATATAGGCATCTCTCCATTCAGGGAAGCTTGTATCAGTTTTTCAACATGAGCAGATCTATAAGTTGTATAGCAGAAGAAAAGCAGCTAAGCGAGACATATTTTCTAATTACTTTCCTTCTATCCTCATAGTTTCCTGCTTCTCTCTATCTATTAAAATATTAACATGTTTGAATCTGCTAGTGATTTTCAAAGTAGAAGTCAAATTCACCACTTGAACTGGGATGTCAAAAAATATTCCCACTCCTTACAAAAGGCTAGTGTTAGCAAATAAGAGAAAAAGACCTTTCTCTTTATGGAAAAGAGGCTTCTGTTAAGGTTGAATCTACTTTGGTTTTACTAGTGTTAAATGTAGAGAGTGCAATTAATGAAATGGAGACAACCATTTTAAAAACAGAGATATTGCACATTTTCTAGCATGGGTGGGTACATGAAGGCATATAAATATTTTTAATAGTGCCTCCATAGGGAAATAATAAGGAAAAATAAGCTCTTAACAAGAGAAACCGTACTTGGTTTCCACACCCATGGCCCAATTTACTTATGTGAACTGCCCATGTTAGAATGATTGATAAAACTACAAAAAAAAAAAAAAAATGGAAGTAGAAAAGCTAGCACAATTATGTTGTTTATGTGGGGACAGGAATCAAAAATTGACATGGTACCACCTGTGCTGAGCTCTGTCTAAAATGTGGATTTTAGTAGTGAACAAAGAAATTGTGTCTATTCTTATTGTCCTGCTTATCTACAGGATTACGTCGATTGACAGAAACATGTGACAATGAAAGTGCCTCAAGATTTCCTGATTGCTTTTTCCCCTCTTGTTTTGTCAGTAAGAGTCTGATGAATGAGATAAGACATCAAAACTGAAAATTCTGGTAAAGCTACTCTTCTAGACACAATAAACCCAGTTTATTACATACTGTACAGAACTAATCTAACTGGAAGCAGAGCATTTATTACAGGTAATAACTTTTGAGGACTTGTGCACATGACAAATTTGATTAAAGAAAGGTTTGTTGGTAAATATATGCCGAAATCTGATTGTGTGGTATCTGAGAGCAAGGTATAACACCACAAGAGTATAAATAAGATTAAGTGGAAGGTCCAAGGGAAAAAGTACGCAGAGTAATTGATTACATATATAGAAAATTGAGATATTTTCTTGCTGAATTTCTTTTGCAATAACCTAGTGTTTTCTCTTGTTAAGTAAAGGATAATCAATGGCCATGAAGAGGAACTGGATCTAATTAATAAAATGCCTACTCCATTTCCCAAACATTCAGCCTCAGAAAGCAATGTGCTATTGATAAATGTGAAATGTGTTCAGGTCTGCTGATGAATTCTCTCTTTTAGATACTTACAAGTGCTTTATGTTCCTTAGCTTAAATTAACTTTACCCATCCAAATTGGATGAGTTGTTTAATGTGGTTATGTAGTGCTTTCTGAATTACTACGTTTGTATGCAAATATTCGTTGGACTCCATTCCAAAGAGATTATTAGCAAAAGTTGTGTCACTTGCATAGTCACAGTTTCTTTGAAATAATCAGGAATCTAGAGAAATATTTAATCTTTTATTCAAAATAATTGGTATTGCTGAAATTATTGATACTTTGCTACGTTGCAGCCTGTTGTTTAGGTAACTCTAGTGTTTAATGCAATTGAAGTGTCACATTGTAACTAGAAGAGTTAAAACCAGCAGACTGGACTGATGGGAAAAAAGTAGTTCGACCCTTGGGCAGGGTTTGCTTTTCTGGTTTGTTTTGGTTTTGGGTGTTCGGGGGTTTTCTTTGGTTTGTTTTTTTTTAAGGGGAGAATGGTTTAAGTCTGGGAGAGCTGAGCTGCTGTGATAATTCACCGACTGATTACCTGCACACACTACTCATTTGTGTTGCACCACGTCACTCCGCCATTGGCAAAGCAAAACACAGTGCTGGACTGAGCACTGGAACAGGTTGCCCAGAGAGGATGTGGAATCTCCCTCACTGGACATATTCCAGGACCGTCTGGATTCAATTCTATGCCATGTGCTCTGGGATGACCCTGCTGGAGCAGGAGGTAGGACCAGATGATCTACTGTGGTCCTTTCCAACCTTACCCATTCTGTGATTCTGTGAAATTACATCCTCCCAAAGGTATGTGCTTCTCAGCGTATATGTTTATATACGTGTATTAAATATTTGCAACGTTAGCATCTACTGAAAGATGTTCTGATAGTAATAGCAAGGCCTGGAGAATTGAGAATAAATCAGTTTTTTATTAGCCAGTGAATGATTTATGTCATATTAAAGCAGCATGACATTTGGTAGCAAAATTTTTTAGTGGGAAACTGGGAGTAGTGAAATAAGCCTGATGTCCAGGGGTGGAAATATATCAATTTCCTTCACTTCTTCTTACTGGGAGCAGCTTTTATCTTGACATCCTTTTTTCTCTGATGATCAGATATCTTCATATTTGTTTTGAGTTACTGCAGCTATTATTGAGGGTACATGTGACATCTTGGACAAAATAAGAGTTGGATGGAGGTAGTTAATAGAATATAATTAAATTGTAGAGTTGGATTAGGATGTGATTGTATGGACATCTGGCATTGGATTTAAGGAGTTTAATGTAATTTTTGTGTTGCAAGTTTAAGCTTAATAAAAGGTCTCTGCAACTGCACTGAGCTTCTTAAGTATTTGTATTTTGATTGTCAAAATAAATAGATGCACTACATAACTGTTTTAAGAAAAAGGTGGGCTGAGAGTAGGAAGCTTAAATGCTCTTTTATAAACATGTTAATAGAGTTTAGTAAGTTTCTGGTGTATTAAGACATTTCACCTCAAGGAGACTTACTGGTCAACATCTATGAGAAATTAGAGTATCTGCATTCAAAAATCCCGTATCATCCCCTGGATTACTCATGAATTAATCCTTTTTATATCAGATTCCTCCTACTCTGAAGGATTCTCTCATCAACATCAGGGACTGATAAGAAGTCTGTTCGGCTGCCTCATCTTCTCTACAGCTCTGTACACAAGAGCCTCACCTGAGATCTGTCTCATGCATCAGCTGGGTTTTTGGGTATGGTCAAGAGTTCTTTATTAATTTATCACTTCAATCTAGTTCTGAAAAATAGTTTCTATACAACTTATTTTTAATTTATACTTAATTATTCACACAGCATCACTTCCAGACATGTACTTGAACTTAAGATAGTACCATTGCTTTAAGTAGTATATTTAATTTAGTAACAGTCACAACAAAGTGAAAATATGTTTGGGATTCCAGTTTGATATTGTACAAAATGAGCTGTCATTTTTATTATGCACCTTAAGGCTTGTAGGTCAGCAGAGTGATCTCAAGTTTGTCACTAAAGAAAAACAGCTCTCTTTAAAAACCTGCTTTGCTCATGGTCTGTAGCTGGTAGGACATTTGGCCGGTTTATAAAGGAGTCTATTTAATTTTCTAGATACAACTATATACAGAAACACTATTCATCAAAGCTTCCCTGGGTGGTCAGGCTACAGTCAGAAAAGTAGAGCTACCACTTATAGTAAGAGATAGAGGAAAAGCTTCTCCCCTGCCTTACAGTGCACACCAGCCAGCAGTGCAAGGCTGCTTTTCTTATTTGCCTCTATTTGACATCAAATTCTGCCCTGCATTGACTACATGACCAGACCAATGGCAAAGAAGAACTCAAGATCTGAAGTATCCATGCAGGGCAGAATAAAGTGAAAAGAATCAGGTTATCTATGCAAGACTTTAAATCCTAAACTCCTTAATTGCTAGGAGCTCTCACAACATAGATATTTCTCAGTCCACCCTCCAGGAGATGAACTGCTGCCAAGTTATCCTTAATTATCTGGATCACACAGTTTGCTGCAATGTGTGTCCTTGAGCTACTCTGAGGAGATATTGAGACATAATAAGCTTTCCTGTAACAGGTATTAGGAAGCTGGTGCTTCTTCCTTGGAATGGAGAACAATCTTTTTATCTGCTGACCAGGAAATGTGTGTGGAACATCTGCAACCTAACAGCTGTTGAATGTCACTTTGGCTAGATCAAGGGCTTAAAATGTGCTTCAGTAATCTGCTGCAGCTCTTACTTTTAGAAAGTACATCTGTGCTGACAGTTATTCCACCAACACACTCCCATACATGTTAAAATGATAAACAAACTACCCTAAAATCAAGGTGATAATGGAAGATACTGGAAAGCTCAAAGATATTTCAAGTTGAAATGCTACTTGCATAACCCTTCAGTATAATTAATGACTGGAAGAAAAGTTTCTCTCAGACCCATAAAGCTGTCTTGTTTAATGCCTTTGTGATGCACCTCACTAATACAGAGTTGAGATTTTGCCTGTTTGAGCTGTATATAATCTATTGTTCTGTGATAACCATGAGCATATTACCTTTATCCTTTGAAGTTTTAAACGCTGTCTTGCCAGGGGTAATAGACATTCAATTTTCACTCACCATATAGAACCCAGGAAAATGGCTGGCAAAAATCGGTAGGAGGCTCCTGTTGATTTAATTGTTCTTGTTTTAAGATCACAATAAACTACATGCAGCAAATAAGCCATCAGATTACTAATAATTATTTTTCTTGTAATTATTTCAAGGACAGATCCTTTGTATGACATACATTGATTTTATCTGTTCCCTAAATGATCTTTTGCTATTTAAAAGTGATTAGGAATCTATTTGCCAATGCAACCATGCAGAGAATGGCATGTTCTGAAGAAGAAATATTGCTAGGCTGTACTGGGAAATAGCATCACAGCTTAAAATGGAATGTAGTATCAACTATCAGTTCAAGCATGGGATAAAAAGGTACAATATATCAAACAAGAAAATTATTTGTGTCACACAGTGAAAAGACATCACTTGGAAAAAGAGGTATTTATTTTTTTAATAGTAAATTTCTCACTCTGATTTGTCTCATAGCCCTTCATGAAGACTCACATGGTCTTTTATCATCTAATCTTTGTGTGCATCTCATCCTATATATTATATATTGGCAAAAGTACTGATAAGACTTTCATTTATTGAATTAATATTTGTCTCAAATATTTTCTGATTATTTTAACTGAAACAGTGTGTCAAACTTTAGGAGTAGTTAAGCTTTGACTATCTCCATCATATAAAACATACAAAAATTTACATGCTATAATGTAAAATTAAGAAATAAATTGGATGTGCACTGCTAAATAGTTGGTTTTGGGGCAGTAAGATTAGATACTGTTTAAGTATTTAGAAGCATGAGAAATACTGAGTAAAAGTTTGATTAAATATTTTGTCTTTTAAAAAATTAAACAAAATAAAATAGTTTAAAGCTAAATGGAACCATTTAATTTCTCTGAACAACAAAAGAAAAGATGGTATGATCTTTTCTAGAGGAAATAAATATATAAATTTGTAATGTAGTTGAGTTTTTATAAGCCAGAAGTATTTACAGTGCCAGAGAGCTTCTATTCAATGAAATTATATTAGGTTAGGTTTCAAGAACTAAAAACAAAATGAAATAACAAAAAAAGCATTGACAGTTTGGGACTGCAAGAAAATAAAAATTAAAAATATTTAGTTCCAGATATAATTACCAGATTATATAAGCAATATGTGCACCAGAGATTATATACCTTAACACAGGGAAGACAATGAAGTTAAAATGAGGGTTGGTGGAAAGGGCAGGAAAAAGGGAAAATGAGCTTATGCTGACTGTGAGTATAGAAGGTACTTGCCTGAGAAACCTGATTGCTGGAATAGATAAGATTTCCAGATTAGAGAATGAGAGAAACATTGCAAACATAATGTAAATAATTGAATACAGTGTTTTACAAATTTCTACATTCAAAATTAATCTAAACTATCTTGGTTGAAAGATTTGCATTAATTTTAAATGGACTGAAGAACTAAACAAAGACGTGTAATTGAATGAATGTAAGATGACGAATTGCAAGGACATGGTTAGTTTGGAACTGTGAAAATAGGTGATGACTCCAGTCTTAACTAAAGAAACATTCAGTATATAAATGGCTTTTCCGCTTTATGCTAAAAGACACTAAAATACAAACATCCATAAAGACAGAGGGAAAAATAGAAAGGTAAATCATGAAACACTAAATATATAGAAAAGAAATCTATAGAAAATCATTAACCTGAGAAGAATACATGCCACAATATATTTGGAAGAGAAAACATGATTGAAATAGTGATTTAAAGGGAAAGAAGAAAAACCTTAGAAAGCACATAGCTATATGGAAATGCAAACAATGGATGCACTTGAACAATGGTTCTCTCCAGTGCAAGTGACAACTGCTATGGACAGACATACTCATAAGAGTTTATGGTCTCCAGAGGATTTTCAAAGACCTTTTTGTTGTTGTTCCAGCTTTTACTTTCACAGACTATGAGCTAACCAAGAGCAGTGTGGCTGGCCACAGGATCAGAGACCATCTTTCAAGCTTTGCATTTTATTAAGGGTTCTTTTACCCCCTTAATCTGTAAACAATTTTTTTTCTCATTTTATTCCCCCTGGAGAATCTGCTCTACTTACACACTTCTCCTTGGGCAGCTCCTGCTAACCAGATCTTTGCTATTTATTGGTCATATTTGCTACATCTTTTGTAAAGTTTCTTATCTAATGCTGCCCATAGTAGTTTCATCATCCTTTCCTTTTCCAGTTGTTTCACCCTGAACCTCTGAGTCTTCCTCCTTATTCTTGTATCCTGAGAATAACATTTTTCAATCCCTTGAAAAGATTTTGCTCTTTAGAGATGGTTCTTATGTAAAGTGTTTGAACTTTAGGATGGTCCTGTAAGCCACAAACGTTGCAAGCAGAACAATCATTTTATTTGAATTTCACAAAGAAGAAATACTAGGGCAAAGAGAAGAAAGCAATTTCTCATTTGTGTGAAAGGAAAACAAAACCTCTGAACTATAATGAAGGAAAAATATGCAAAATTAAATGTTTTAAGATGAAAATTCTCAGCAGAAGAATAAAACAAGAAAAAGATCTGCTACCGAGGCATTCAGTCATTGATGTGCAGGTTCAACAGGCAGCTACCCTGGCAAAAACTTCCTCAGCCAACCCTGACTCTGCCAAGTGGGATTGCTGGGCATGGGACGTTGTTACTTTTTTTTGAAAACTGCAGCTGATTTTCCCACATAACATGACAGCCCTCATAATTACTTTTCAGCTGTATTGTGATGAACTGCTTCTATAAATTACAAGACACAGTTCCCACTACAAGTACAAAACCTCAGAATTGTGTGGATATAGTAGCTTTGCAATTTTGCATTTTAGACCTCGATACACAGGTAATATTTGTAATATTTTCAAGAGAAATAAAGAATGTAATGAAATTGCTTAAATTTAGCCTAGGTCTTAGCAGATTATCTGAACTTAATAAAATGTAGCTAAAGAGAAGTTTGATTTATATATATATATTATTTTATGTCCTGCATGGCTTATTGTGTTTAAGGATCTCCAGCTTTATCAGAGTCCTTAATGACTCCTCAGGCAAAAGAAAGCAGATGGTCATCTCTCTCTGTTTCTTGTTATTTTTTTCATGTTTTAGAGTATGTCACATCGTCCCAAAATGGAATTTTTGTGATTGATTTTCTCTGATTGATCACAGAATAGCTTTTGGTGTTTCAGGCCTTAAACGCTGCAAAGTATATCAATTAATAGCCTGTGGCCTCCTGCCTGAAAACATACCTGAGGCATGTATTAATGGACCAATAAAACATGCCCTGTCATACCTTCATGTTATATTCCCATTCCATGTGAACAAGCCTGCTTCCAGAGCTTGCCACAGGCAATCTGGTATTTCAACTCTGTGTCTGTTTTAATCTCTGATAGATTTTATCCACTTTCTGTCAAATCCTGAACACTGGCATTATGAAGCGTTTTTTCATGTTCATTAATGCTTTACTTTAGTTCTGTTTGGTTTTGCGGTGTCTCTTCATCTGAATCCTTTAAAAAGGATCCATTTATAAAAAGAATATCACATGCTCCTCACTGTTACCTAGAAAAGTTAAAAAATCACTCATTTTATTTCACTGAAATTTTGCAAATATCTGACTTAGTTACAGTTCAGATAGTTCTGCAGTTCAGCTTATATAGTTTCAATGTATAAGAAATATCTGCTTGCTAATTATGACTCTTCTCATGACATCAGCTTACTTTGTCACCTATAACAATTATCCTTCTGTTACAACCCACCCCAATGGCGAGGTAACTGAGGTTCTTGTTAATAGATCCCTTGGACAGATTAGAATGAAACGGTGAATGAACAGTGCTTTTATATATGACAAAATTTTGGATCCAAGAGAACCCCAAAATATCAGAGAATTCTCCATCTACAGGTCATCCTGAAGAATGACATTTTGAAGACTGGAATTTAGAAATACTAGCGGAATGCCCCAAAACATACTCTGCAGTATCCTCCAAATGAAAAAGACCTCATTTTCCACTCCTACTTTTTTCAGGTCTATGAGTCACACAGCTCCAGGTGGAAAATGCAGGAATAAAATCAATCACCTCCCAAAAGGCATTCTGACTGTCAGTTTATCTGAGCTGATTTTAACCCACTAATTAATTTTATTTATTTATTAGTAGTGCCTATGAAAATTTTATTTATCGATGCCATATAGCATACACCTTCTGATTAATATCTCTTGATTTTTAAAATGGGCTAAAGACTCAGATGTTGGTCTAATAATCCATGTAAAGGCAAGCAGAGCTCAGGCCCTGAGTGTCAGGACTGGTCCCCAGACCAGTGTCCCTGAGCATCTCAGACATGTTGAGACCACTGTTTTGCCCCCAGCAGGTTCTCCCCATGTGCTGGGATCAGGCTGCTGCTGGGTGGTGTTGTGGGCTCTGTGGAGAGGACCCCCTGAGCCCATGTCACCTGCCTCTTCTGCTTCCCCAGACTCAGAGTTAATACACTAACCCTGAAGTCAAACTCAGAGAAATTCCCATTACCCTCAGAAGTAACGGATAATCGTATTTTAAGCACAAGACTTGCAGAGAGCCAAATATTTTCTCATTCTAGTCTTTACCTTTCAGTTTTTCACATAGCAACGAAAGCTGTTTTCCATAGAATAGTAGTTTTTTCACCCTAGGAATTACTATACTTCTGTTTGTATTGGCAAATGGGCATAAAATATAAAGTGAATTATTTGGCATAAAAGAAATCTATAAAAATTGCTCATAATTATTGCCATGACTCCAGTCCTGAACTCCTTTTTCATATAAACCTGACACTGCTCTTGTAGCTGGTTTTCCTTCAAAAAAGAATTTAGAAAAGCTCACCCACACTGGGCAAGTTCTGTGAGATTTAAGAAGGCACAAATAATTGTGGATATTTGTGCTTAGACTGAAACAGTATTAAGTATATTAGTGTCAGAACAAAATAACTTGATCTCAAGGTTTGCAAAATGTATCCATGGCTGCAGTCCTGTCCTTGTCATGTTTTCAGACTGAAGCACTCCAGTGCTGTGCAAGGTGAAACCTGGACTGGCTGAGACTCGTGTTCAGATTCCTCCTTCCTTTTTTTGTTGGCTTCAGAACAGAACACGACAAGTTATACAAACATGAAGTGTATTTCCAATTCAAAGCATTGAATTGAATGTTAACTCGTAATGACCTTCTTGTCTTATTAGGAGGTATATTTCCTCACACATCCTTTGTTAAAGAGTTATTCAGTAAGTCTGATAATAAGTGATAGTTGCTCAGAGTCCCTAGCATGTGCACATCATTTTTCAGTGCTGTTTACAAAAAATGTCTGTTGTACTGAAACTGTGTGTTTGGTCTAGTAAATATTTATTCAACAAATATTCCCATGATGGTAAATGTAAAGATTATCAAAAGGCCCATGGCATAAAAGTTCCTATGACTTCAGGTAACTCATGATTTATGGCATTGTTGCTTCCCATCGTTGAGGAAATGAGGCTTGCAACTGACTAATGTTTCTTTTTATTTTGTTTGCTGGAAGCATTTATAACTTCCTCTTGGGATTTTTTACAGCACATTGTATGATATTCCCAAACTATTTTTGCACCATTGTTTGATTTTAATTATAGTTGAACAGAAGTAAAATCTTGGGAATACTTCTAATTTGTTTAACTCCTTCCTGCTATGTCTTGATAAAATTTATCCTAATTGATTATTGAAAGGAATGGATCTGTTTAAAATCTGAGAGATCTCAAGGATAAGTACTCTCTATCTGCACAACTTTCATAAAGACCAAGCCATGCAACACATGTCAACAGACTGGGGAGACTGCCTGGTGCCCATAGACCTTTAGTACAGGCTAAAAAATCCTCAGGAGCAGAGGGAAACCCAAGGGGTTTTCTTGATGGACTTTATCCTACAGCACTCTGCTGATGGCAGAGACGGGAGACTGGTCACCCAGACCACAGTAAATTCACTCCCTAGCTGCCACATTCTGGCCCCTCTGGCCTCAGGGGCTCCGGACTCTGTGCTGCTTCCAAAGCTCCTCGCTGCTCTCAGCTATCTGTCAGCACTGCCCAGCCGTGCCTGTGCTGATGAGTATCTCCTGCACAGATGCCTCTGGGACTACTAAAAAGGAAGAGGAAAGAGTTTTATATCTTTCCTCAGAAAATAGGAGATCTAATCTATATTAACTAACGAGCACATTCCCACTGTGCAGGTGGGTGGACTAAACTGCCACACAAGACGATGTGGCAGTCAGGTAATGAACATACATTCTTTAAACAGCTTTTATATGCATTGATGGTGTGAGAATCAGTTCTGCCTTAATTTATGGATTGTCTGAGTTGAGAATGAAAGTATAGTAATTCTTTTGTGATGATTAGCAGCCTCAGAGAATGCTTCAACCAGGGAGAAATGCTGGTTGTTTATGAGGTCAACCAGAAGGCACACACCCAGCATTGCCTTCCTAGCTGAGCTTTCAGTTACCTTCAGCCGTTTGTTATCTTGCATTGATAAAGTTAATGCAGAGAATCAAAGCCAAGCTTATATCACAAGTAAATATTATGATCACATACATCTGCAGAGCACACAAACTCTGTCCTCACTTAACTAGAGCTTTTAGAAAACCTAAACACAGTACTTGATTTATTAACATAGTATGACATGTTTTGTCTATTGATGAAATAAAAAACATTTTTTTCAATAAGTTTGGGATAAATTATTAAACCAAAAATTATTTTTAGCTGAGATCATCATTCTTAATGATAGCTAGCTCTTTGATAGCTATCTTTGTTCATATATTTCAAAGTATTTCATTAAGATGGTTAAAATTATTAGAACCTGTCTTATGACAGGGAAACTGAGTCACCCAGTGAGCTACATCTACTTTTTTATTACTCAGTGAAGCAGTGATAATCTCTTCCTCAGACCTGCATTCTTCCACCTTCACCAGAAATTTGCCCAGACCAGCTTGCTAAAACCTGTAACATGTTGCCCCCAAACACTTCATAAGTGATTTTTTTTTGCAATTTAAATATCTTGCCTAAATATTTGTCTGCATTTTCTTAGCATTTTTAGGTATTCTTGACAAAAGTGCTCTACAAATTACCTGCTTGTCTTCTTGTGACCTTCATTCCCTCTTGGCACCAGATCCAAACTTTCTCCAGCCGCTCATGTGATCTGGGAGAGTCTGCCTGTCCAAGTAGAAGCACTGCCCCACTTGATGTCATCCATTGCCTCCACTAGTTGCTCTGAAACTTTCTTGTTCCACTTTGACCATATTTCTTAGGATCTCAGAATTCTCAAGTTCTGACATTCACAAATAATTTTTGTTTCTTTGTGTGTTTTGCTCTTCTATTTAGGAATATTTCACTTTTCAATATCCTGTGAACATCCTCTCCTTTGAATGCACCTGCCTGAGTAATGTTCATCAGAGTTTAACAATCCTTCATCATCTCTTGTCAGGGAGATACATAGATAGCCCTAACAGGTTTCACGAACTCTGAGGTGTTCACTAATTCAGCGGTTCTAAAATTCTTTCACGGTTGTAACCCATATTCATCAAACTGTGGGAGAAGTACAGTAATGTGCCATGATGTGTACCACTCATTGGGTCACTTTCTGCCACTTTCAGCCTAACTGGGGCCAGTATGAATGTGACTCATTTACTCTATGGAAGTTCATTAACTACTGTTATGGCAGATCTTTGATTAATGCTGGCTTTTTAAGGAAATCTTATCTGGATATCTAGATTATCCTACAGAGAATCAATTGACTCACACTCTATCTACAAACCATCTCAACAATCATCTTGGTAACAAAAAGCTGCTTTCCTTTAACGTTTTGATAATCATTAATAAAATTACATCTGTATCACACCAGAATGAGCAAACACAGGGTATTTTTGCTGTTTATGAGACAACTTTTTCACTATCCATAAAGATTAACTTCAAGACAGATATAGTCTTGGCTATGTGAAAGCCCATTGTGATTTGTGGCAGAATAAAAATCTTCCTCCTGCTCTTCAAAGCTTAAAATTAAAGTCTTCTAAGGGAATTCAAATTCAGACTTTTTTTTTAAAGAAAACTGGATTTTGACTAGATAAGTAATTTAGTTTTGGGGAAAAAAATTGTGCTTTAGACATTTTTAAACCCCAAATATATAGAATCTTGGTGCTTTGCCTAGTTTTTGCTAAATTTTGTTCTATTCTTCTTCAATTTCCAGCTGGTTTTTCAGCCTCATTTATTGAGAACCCTATTGATTTTTTTCAAAGCTGAAAATTTTCTTCTCTGAAACAACTCTAAGATGAGCTCTTTCTCTTACTCTGAAGACTCATTTACATTGAAAAACTCATATTGTCTTTTAGAAATTGCACGAATAGTCTACATGCTTTGTAGGACATAAGAATAATCGTCAGCTGTTCCAGAATATACTTCAACCAACCCTCTTCATTTCTCTTTAATCCAGCCATGTTAGCTGTATCTAAAATACATTTGTCAGTGTCCAGTAAAATACAGACCATATTGTAAGTCCTCATTTATGAAAATAGAAGTTTTCTTCATTCAGTGTACTGATTCAGAGGATGAGTTACTGCATGCAAAAGGTTCACTGGAGGAAAAAGAATTCACACTCCATTATACAGAGACCCCCAAGTAATGTATCAGTTCTCACCTTATAAAGATCTATGATATGGTTCTGTTCCTGGTAATATGATTAAGTAAATCAATTATAACTCCTGCTTATTTTATTAAATAATGGACATACTCTGGCACTATAAATCCAGATTAAATAACTTTATTGAGAATCTAAAAAGCTCTATCAGAATAATACAATAAAAATTATATTCTGAAACTAACCACTGTCCATTCATAATATTTTAAATGCAGCTCAAGACAAAAAATGTTTTAAAATACAAAAGGATTTTTAAGGCACTTTTCTTAAAGCAGTAATCAATATCTGTGAGTTTCTAGTCTGTTAAGAAGGTCAGCAGACAGAGTCTGAATAAGTAGATCACTTGCTGTGGTCTTTAGATATTTTTTGTTTGTTCCATGGAGATTTGAAGGACTGATTGGTAACCTTTTATTTAATAACTTTGCATCTTTTGGCTGTAGTTGAATTTAAAGTGCAATCAAGAATTTTTTGTGTGAAAAAAGGACACCACTTCAAATAATAATCCCTCCTCTATTATATAAATGACTTCACTTTGTCTGTACTTTTCTCCTTCCTCTTGAGCATAGTTACAAATGACTACAGCATCTGAAAGGTAGCACATTCTTTGGGGACCTGACTTCAGAAACTGGAATCATTTATAATTGTCTTAGAAGTCGCATTTTCACCACTCATTGGGTCACTTTCTGCCACTTTCAGCCAAACTGCGACCAATATGAATGTGACTTAATTACTCTATGGAAGTTCATTAAATTTTGTTCAGATAAAAGCTATAAGAACAGGTTTTATATAACAGAGTAGTAGCTTCAAAGTAATGGACCAGGTAAGTAATTCTGAATTTCAGTGGAAATTCTACTAAAGTTCTATTGCAGCCATATTAACATCAAATGAGTCTATGAGAATTA
Organism: Eulacestoma nigropectus; assembly: GCA_013397775.1. Lineage (NCBI taxonomy): Eukaryota > Metazoa > Chordata > Aves > Passeriformes > Eulacestoma > Eulacestoma nigropectus. The sequence goes on from VZTE01001019.1 coordinate 1,269,451, forward strand.
ATATTCCTGCAATAAATATCAAGGAGTTAGGAATGATTAAGCAATTATTGTTAAATGTTACATAATAAAAAGGCAAAAAAGCCTTAAAGAAGTTATGAAGATTTGCCAGGTCCTTACATCATACATGGTAGCATTTCAAGGCTTGTCTGTATGCCATAGCTAGAGTGCAGCTGGTTAGGGGAAATGTGAATTTATGGCACACTTGATAATCAGCAGTAGCTCACAAACGCACAGAGGATAGCTGAAGTTAAGGTTGCTTGTTCTATTTTTGAGTTATAATAAGTTACTTCACATGAAGATGCTCTCAGTGCTGTATCCTCTGCAAGTAAAAGAGAAATGCACTGCTCAGTGTGAGTAATATCTGCTGATGAAAACCTTTTCCTTTACATGACTTTTCAAAGAGTAGGAAGAATTCAGTATGGGTCACAAACCACAAACTTACATTGTTATAATTCACTATAATGCAGCTTTGAAGTAATTGTTAATCTACTTGTCTTCCTCCCTCATAACTGAAAGCATACTGAGGACATATTATGGAAATTCACATTGTAGTTTATGCAGACTACATCACTGGAGTGAGGAGGGAATGCAGATCAGGAATTCAAGCAGCTGCATTCCAAGTGCATCCTTCATTTTCACAGTGTTGAAAAACTACAATAGGCTGTACTTGAGTTAGGTTTTGACTGAACCACAAATGAGTGCATAGGCAAATCCATGGTACTGTAACTATTCCAATTCCTGCTGACAATGTAAATCTGAACATCTACTTCTGTGCTACATTTTAGTTCATGGGTCACTGCATACACCATGATATGTATGCAAGATGTACGCATTAACACTACTCACAAAAAATAGCTGTGATTTTTTTTCCTACACAGCAGCTTGAATGAAAGTCATGGACCCAACTGGTTAGAGATGTGACCCAATTTCATTCTCTCTCAGTAAGAACATATTTCCAGACTGTCAGTCTTCTTCAATATTAGGTTAATGTGTCTCATCTCATCCTATATTTAAAGATTTTCCTTGTTAAATGTGTTTCTGCAGTTGTAATTAAATGTAATGAAAATAATAATTTCTCAAGGTTGTCCCTGTTTCTTGTTCCCTATCCCTTTCCTTCCTTGTTTATTTTCATCCAGATGAAAGAATACATCAGATTATAGTCAAACTATAAATTCTTAGTCAATATTGGGCTTTCTTTAATGAAACCTGAAAGCATTATTTCCCTACTGAAACTTTCCTATTTTGTGTTGATAAATTGTCACTATGGCTGTCTCAGAGATACATGAGATAGTCAATTTTAGAAAATTCTAGCCCCTTGATTGTATATCATCAATCATTCCAGCTATAGAGTTTGAAATAGATGTTAAAAATGTTTGATACTTTATGCATTTTGGCAGCATCATTAACAAAACAAGAGTCACCTGCAAGCCAGAAAAGTGAAAGCTGGACATGATTTTGTCATATTCAACCTAGAGAAACATCTTGTCTACAAAGCTAAATTATCTACATTTACCACTTATATGGAGTTTTTCTGTATGACATCAAACCTTCCTTGTTTAAACACAAAATCTATGTAAACACCCCTCTGCAGAAAGTACTTAGCTTTTCCAGAGGAAAAAAATCATTTTAAAAGAGATTGTGAAGAGAAAGACAGGAAAGAAGACAGGAAAACTAAAAGAAAGAAAAAGAATATATGGCTGGAACAAAAACAGATAAAGAAAAATCCAAGGAATGTAAGAGACTTCAGGCTGGTCTCCTCAAGGCCATAGGGTTCATAACAAACACAAGACATTATAAAGGCTGGCAGCAAAGGCTGTCTAAAGAGTTGTCAAAACAACATGGAATTAAACAAAAAAAATGGCAAAGGTTGTGAAAGATGGGCCACCGAGAAGAGAGAAGCCCTTCACTTCCAAATAGGGTAAAGGAACATAGGAAGGAAATAATCAACTTGCTTGCCAGCAGAATTGAACTCCTGTTGATGTGTTATGATGACGGATGGCAGAGTCATCTAAATCATTTGCTTTCACTTTGCTGCCTGATTACTGCATGTCATCAGTCTTATTAAAAAAAAAAAGAATTAAGCACTGACGAGAAAGGTCATCTGCTAGTGTCATCCTGGAAGTCGGACTCCAGATAGCTCACTGGAGGCAGAAACTCCACCTCACCTGAGAGCTGCCCCATTTGTTTAAGTGGGAGAAGCTTCTGGGAAGTGTGTGAATGACAGCCAGGAAACACTGGGCAGGAAAATTCTTCTCCTGAAGACCCATAGGAGATCCTGAGGAGTTTAGTGCCTGTAAACCACTGCAGAAGAAGAAGAAAAAATCTAGAAAATTGTGGAAGAGAGTAATCTGTTTTCAGAACTCTATTTAGGTTTTTTTTTTTTCCTCACACAAAAGATTTCTGTTTTGTCTATCTTCCTTTCATGTTTGTATCTAGAAAAATAATGGAGAAACTCTACTTCTAGCTCTGGGTAAAAATCAGAAAAGGTTGATTGGGAACAGCCAGCATGCATCTACCCCAATGAGATTTGTCAGGAAGGTCAAAGTATAATCTCATTCCCTGGTTAGATAACGTTATCTATGAAACTTTAGAGCCAAATACTTACACTTTAAATGAAAAAATATTTGTACAATAGGTGTATTTAAGTACCTCATTTTCTGTATGTTCTTTTCCACAAATTCATTAACTATAGTATTTATGAAAGTAATCACAAAAGCAGTGTGTACACAATTTAAATTAATTCATTTAAAATCAAAAGAATATTCATATAAATGTGTTTGCTGTATTCATCCAATTCTAATTATTACTTATTTTTGACGTCTGTGAAAATCAGATAAAGTATTAAATAAAGTCCGAAGGAGTAAAATATCATTCTTCCACTAGTATGGAATGAACATGCTATCAAGTTACACCCTTTAGAAACTATATAAAACTTTGACTACAAATATTCAATTCAATTATATTGCAGGAAGTCACTGGCCAGCTTATTAATATGATAAAAGTATGGAAATTATTACAGTTTAAGAACACATAGGGGGGTACTAATATGTTAATTGCAATTAAAGCCTGATATCAGTTCCATGTAGGAAGTCCAAGTTTTCGGTGATTTTAATGACAGCAGAAATGTTAATTAAAAGGCTTTTACTTCATATTGCTAAGTCTTGCTGATGAATCTAGCAAATAAGATGACTGTTGCTGACAGAAAGACATCCAGCCCTGACCTCGAGCCCAAAGATCCAGCAGAGATGCAGTGGCCACCCAGCTGGGTGCATGCTTTTGTACCCCAACCACTAAGGCTACTTCTTTAACATTATTTTTCATTGTTTCCTAATTGCATCAATGAACCACTGCAATATTAGCTAATTATATAATTAGTGGGTTTTGGTACTACCATCAGAGCCAAAAATACAAATGCTGGGAAACAAGAAATATCCAGTAAATTTTGCCAATATTGGGGTAGAATCACAAAGTTGCATCCTCCCTTCTCAATGAAAGAGACAAAACAAGGACCTTCATTATTACCAAAACGTCCACCCCAGAATTCAGTACTCATCTGGCTTGAGCTGAGCTCTCACAAAACACTCATAAACTACATCTTTTTTATTATATTTCATTTATTCAAGTAGTTTGTACCTTACAATATAAATTATTAAAACTCTCCACACCAAACTGCCCTGAATTATATCACACTTGTGCTAAATATTGGTCAACATGATTGATTATGCTTTATGCAAGCTGAAAACTGTAACTACATGTTACAAGCAACAATAAAGAGAATATTGGAGGCAGCAGCTGTGTCTGCCCAAAGCAAACACTTGGTCCTTGCTGTGACAACATCTGATGGAAAGCTCTTGCCATTTTTTCTGTCCTGTGCATAGCCAACATAATCAAGGGGATTTTTACTCTTTTTTCCATTTGTTTGTATCTTTAGTATAAAAGGAATGGGAAAAAAGAAGAAACACATGCAAGAATTAAAACAAATTGCAAAGCATCATCCAATAGATCCTGTAGCAGAGTAATATAGAGAGATGTTGCTGGCATATCTTTATTCTCGTTTGTGGTCCTACAATCTGGCCCTCACAATGGGCCATGAATATGCTTTAGATATAGTTAAAAATTAATTTGAATTTCAGTACTCATTTCTCCATCTGCATCTGCATAGAGGAGCTGGCAATCTTTGGTGAGAGGGATGCCTTGTGTCCTCCTCCCTTTGAGCTGTCTGACACTTTTGTCTCCACAGACAAACCAACCTGTCATGTAGGTCACTGCTAGGTGACCTGTGCCACTCAATAACCTTGTGGTTAATACTGCATTTTGCATCTGAGCTACTAACCAAAATTTGCATACAGTGCTGCTTCCTTTAAAAATTGTGTAGTCAGAGAGTCTTTAAGACTGGAGGTAAGGAGAGGAGAGGCAGAGATTTATTCTTCATTCCTGTCGTTTAGTACTGCAACCCCTTTCTTTCAGTTGTGAATGCTGATGTGTATGTGTTGCTGCAAGGTCTAAAACTGCACAAATTAAAGTGAATATGTTTTGTCATCTGCTTTACTTACAATATTAGCAACTTTTCTTCCCAGGGTTTTCATTTTCCTCTTTAAAAGACACTCAAACATATATCAATAGATTTCTTTGTAACTCTAACTAACTGAGTTATATTTTTTTCAGCAGTAGTAGGTGTTGAAGAATTTGAATTGAAATTTGAAGGTTCCTGGCTCCCAAGCCAGCAGGAGATGAGGTTTAATTGCTTGGAAATACATTTTCACAGCTGATACTGGGGAACAGAAAAAGTCTGTATGCCAAGAGCCTCTAAACTAATCATTTAGCCATAACATGCACCACCCCATACCTGGGGACAATGTAACTGTTAACAGCTTGAAGCTGTTGAAAAAATAACCAATGAGAAGATTTTCTCTAATTTTCTAATGCTATTCTTCACCCTGAATAAACTAATAGAAGAGAAATGTCTTATTTTCAATTCTGTCAGTTCAAATGAAAACAATTGAGTGTTCACCTAGTTTTAGCACTGGAATTTATTAGATCTGAGGTTGTTCATTAAGGCAACAATTTTGAAGTTGCTCCATTGTTACTACATTGGCTATATAAACTCTGGGGCTATCTGGTATATCTGGTTACACTCTGGAGACTGATTTGGTTTCCAGCACTACAGATCAGGTCAAGAATTGCAATAACAATTAGCCATTACTCACTAGATCTCAATTTACCATAATAGAAGGTCATTTCTTCTGAGCATTTTCTCCCTGGAAAGGAAGAGGAAACATAAGAAACTCTTAACATATTGAAAATTGGGATATGGAAAACTTGGTTATGACTTCTGAGAAGATAATAGGGATAAAGGTTTTGTTTCTTTTTGAGCTTATTGTTTTACTATGGGGCAGGATCTGCATGTATTGACTGTGTCTAGTATAAGTTAGTCTTCTTTTTTCAAGTTTCAATGAAACGGGAAAACTATCTAATCTCACCAAGAATCAAACAGGTTGTGCCTGACTCAACACAGGCATATGGGAGACACTGAGAAACTTCACCTGTGGAACATCTCATTTCTTGCTGCTATAATTATTCCTTTCCCAGCACTTCCTTGAAGGACAGAGTAGAGGCATAGGTCTGCCTTTTTCTGTAATTTCACAAAGTAACCTTTTACCCTCACTGGTGAAGGAGCCAGCAGCTCCCCTCCCTCTCTGAGGCTGCAGAGGGGCTCCACAATGCATCTGTAAGCACTGGGCTCCTGAGCCACTGCAGATTTGGGCTCTGAGGAAGAGAAGGGGTAAAGGACACTCATGTAAAGGTTTGCTCTCCTGCCACACAGGAAGCCCATAACAAATCCCTGACCCAAAAGGGTGTCTGTACTCTGCAATGCCACCTGGGCTGGAGCTTTGAAGGTAGCAGACAACTGTGAGGTGCTCAGGTTACATGGCAAGACTTTACCCCCTGCTCTCCAGAGTAAATAATTCATATTAAATCTGTAAGTGTCTATAAAACATGTAAGCATGAGATATAGCCAAGCTGGTCCTGATTAATTTTCTAATTCAAGTTGTTCAAAGAACAAGGAGGATATAGATGAACGCTTAACTCACCTCTAGTTACCACTTGAAAGTATCAACTTGGCAATGACCTCTTAACATAAAGTAAAATAAAAAATTAAAATGGAATTGTTTTTCATAAGGAATCCCTGTGAACTGATAAAGGTTTAGCAGGAAAAAGTGTTGTGAAACTCAGTTTTATTAAGAAAGTTAATCATTAATGAAGAAAGTGGAAAGACATAACAGGAGAAAGAGCAGATGGCATCTCAGATTAGATACTTATTTTTTAATAGACAGTAGCAGCTGAAAAAGAAATTACAAGGGAAGCTTCAAAACTTAGAGGACGTATGTTGTGAATTGGTCTTTCCTAAAACTGGTATTTGTAATTAATATAAGCAGAGAAGCGATGCCTGTTGGTAGCCTTGCTAACAATCAGCTGACAGATAGTTAACTATAGAAAGGTCCAAGGTCAGGGCTTTTAATCTATAGGTTGATGATCCCTTGGGGACAGTGTGGTGTGAAAGAGAATTTGGTATGCTTGATGCTATTATAGGCAGGATCAGCCTGTCAAAATCCATTAGCACTCACTTTTCCTTTAAATAAGCATTAAGCCATCTTTTGGTATGATTTTTTCAAAGTAGATTTCTTATCATTCTTAGTAATCCTCTATAAGCATGAAACATTTCATTTCTTTTATGATAAAGAGTGATTTTTCAGGAATTTGTGAAATGTATGCTATATTCTTCAATTAGGTCTATTTAGCACATTGAATATATTTCTGATAGGCTTAAAGTTAAATTGAAGAGTCTACAAAGGAAAAATAGTCATCTTGAAAGTGAAGCTTAATGTGTAGGGCGCAGTGTTATCTTGTGTAAGTTTCTTGTTTATAGCATGACAAAGACCAAAACAAATCTGAATACTCTATTTAAAAGGAAATCAGAAATAATTTTAGTCCTACTTTATTGCTTTCAGACCCAAAGTGTTTTAACTTGACATTTTCTCTGAATATTTTATATGTTCTTTGACTCTCTAGATAGCTGTAAGGGAGAGAAACTTCATTTGCTTTTCACATTTGTTCATTGCAGTTTTAAAAACATTTCTTATAATGACCCTGAAAGTAAAGGAAGTTGTGAAGGTTTTTTGCTATATAACATTCATTAGTAAGTAATGCAGAACGAATGCTAATAGTATGTTGCTGAAATATATAAAGAGCTGTATTTTTTCATTATGTTAAAAATGAAGATGTGTAGCTTAAATGACAATAAGGTGTGGCGTATGTACTGAGAATATTCTGAAAGCTTGTGTCAGAGCAAAGATCAGTTAGGAAAATGTAATAAAAGCAAAATGCAAACAAATTCCTCAACAGATAATAACATATTTATAGCAGTTACATAATGCTATGCTTAAGTATGATTTAAATCTCCTAAGTAAAAAGTTATTACATGCAGCTTTGAATCTGACTTCTGTCAGCTTCAGAACATGCAGGCTTCCATATATTTCCATCCCATATGTCAACCTTTAAAAATAGGTTTGGAAAATAGAATGAAATCTTTTGATGTTCACTATCATAGCTTTGGCTGTTTATAAAAAAAAATCAAATCAATGCCTCCCAATATGTAATAAATCTTGACTTTACCTCCCCAAAGATTACATCTGTATGCTCAGAAAGGCTCAGTCAGTCTGGTTCATTTGATGGGTAGATGCATGTCATGCAATACTTGACGGGAAACTTGTGAGCATCCTTTGGCCATGTCTGCTTTGAGCTGTCAGATGGTTTTCTCTTGGGTATCTTTCCTTTTGCTGTGCATCAGAGCAAAATAATATTTTATTGTTGGTCATAATTAATAATTCATTGAAATGCATCAAATGAACACACACACACAAAAAAGGTGGATATAAATCTTATTAGGTCCCTGGATAAAGTCACAGTATGCCTTTGCATTTTGAATTTCCAGACATATATTGTATCATCCAATATTGAAACAAGCTGAGAAATGTAATATAAAAATTTGATAAATGACTTTCTGCCTGTTAGTGAGAAAACAGACTCGTAAAATGTGAAATGGACCGTTCTGGCAAAGAAGAATTTGAGTTTAGAGTGTAAACACTTGAGTTAATGGCTAGGGTATCTCTGAGTCACAGAAGCTGTGGTACACAGGGAGGGTGAAAGTGAGGTTATGGAAGCTCTTCAATATTTTACTTCGAACATCCTTACAGGCCTTAATTAGACAGATTACCTGTTATGCATGGTGCAGTGTGCTGAACAGTTTTAAACTGGCTTGTCCTCAAGGCAAATGGAAAGCAAAGTCAAAAAGAATTACACTCTACACAAATAACACTGAACCTGCTATTAATGTTATGGGGGAAAAAAAATGAAACCTCCCCGGTCCATACATTATTTAATTTTTAACTAACAAAAGCGTTTGTTAAATATTTACTGACCACTTGAATTTTTGTACCTATCCTATCCACCCTTCAGTGCCTCAATCTGTGTGAAGCCATAATAACATTTAATGTCATAATTACTTGACTTTTTCTGATTTGCGTTGCTTTACATGTAAGAAAATGTGACAACATAATGAAAATTTCTTTGACATGAAAATTAAGAAATGTTTTCTTTATTTGTATAAAGTGGATTTTTAAAATTCCCAGTTCATTTCCACATCTCTAGCAGAAAGCACAGAGAAGCAGTAAGAATGTTCCAGGATACAAGTGTTAACTTGCTGTATATATGCTAAATTCCTGAATCTATTTAATCAGTTTATTCAGTCAGCCACCTACAGGGAAGGTCACCATGTCAAGCAATCTTGAATGGTATTTTGTGTGAATTGGGAACAGAACTTTTAAAGGCTAGAGGTTTAGGAACATAAACCAGATGTGCTCATTTGAAATAGTCTACTTATTAAAAAAAGGTCAGACACTTAGATCTTTTTAAAATCTTACTGTCAGACACACTCCATAGAACTAAGAACTTTACTGTTCTGAATTGCATGAATTTCACCAATTTCTTAGATGAAATTAGTCTTCTGTTCTTTGCCATAAATGCATTACTTTCCTGTTTATAGTCTAATATTGCATGTAAGAATTTTATTAATTCAATCTGATGAATATTTTTCAAGATAATGACTTTAAAAATCCCTTTATATGTTTTTATTTTTATAGTTCAGAATTTCTGCAAGCAAGTAATTAATACATTGGTTTACAAAATTGTTTTTTCAGTCAATAATTTGCACAGCATAGATCTAGGTAATGATGTAGTAGTGTAGAGATGTTTGTTGGCTTGGTTTTTTTAGTGGGGGGATAGAGAGGAGGTCTTTCCAGATATTCATGTCTAAAGATGGATCTCTTGTTGATAGGAGTCAAATTAAATGTCTTTGTATTATGGGTGCAATTTAATTGGTCAGTCTGCTAAGATACTTTACTGAACCATTTACACTGACTGGCAGGATCTCATTTCTTGCTATGCTCAAATCTGTAGATAGGAATCTTTAGGACTTTTTAGAAAAAAAAAATTGAAGTGTGAATCAACCAACTCACAAGATGTACAGGGAGAAAGAGTCAAAATTTTTTCCAACTTCCACATGGGATATGGAATATTAAATTGAGCTCTATTCATTCTGCTTGAACAACTAGTCCACTGAATACTCAGAAGTTGCTCAGAGCAGCAGAGGCTGAAAGCATCTGTTCTCCTCCTTTTCTGAGTCCCACCCTTGCTAGATCCCCTCAAAGGAACAAAGCAAGAAAAAAAAGAAGAAATACCTGATAGAGCAATCAAAAGTTGCAGCAGAGCAGAGAAAATGAAACACCTGCCTTTGATAATACACAGCAACTGACTGCCGCTAAATGTCTGTAGTTCTGTTTTCTCTGCTGTGGATTACATAGCTACTGACTATTTTCTTATTTCAACTACTCTATGATCTTGAAGGTCATGGAGATCCTGGAGTTGTAATGAACAAAAAGCAAATCCACTCTTTGGAGATGTTTTGCCTTCTGTTTCAGCTGCATCACTCTGTCCCTCACAGTAACCACAAAGAACAAGAACCAGATAGTGGGCTACAAAAACCAACCAACAAATAAACCCAAAAAACACCTCACCAACAAAAAACTACCAATTATAATTGAGGATAATTTTGCTTAGGTTATATTCAGGTGGTTTGCTTTCTTTTGCATTTGAATAATACTTTTCACAGAGTGTTCTTTATTCATAGTGAACTGCAGATGACTTTCCCTTTCTAGGTCAGAAACATTATTCACCCTTCAATGTACATCTCCTTTTCAAAAAAAAAAAAAGCTTGAATGAAATTCTGGGCTGTACCTATTTAAATTTACACAGAAGAAAACCCTGAGCACTGGTACACGTCCAGGAAATATTTTCTTTCAAAGGATTATCTTATTTGTTTGTTTGTTTGTTTGTTTTCTCGTAAGGGTCTTGTGATTTGTTTTTGGATTTTATGAAACGTTAAACAAGTGTTTTGGAAATATGTTTTTACCTTCTGATATAAGATCGGAGTAAAATATATCTAGCATAACCCATTTCCCAAAAGAGTCTTCTCTAGATTCCTAATTCTTTTCTTTGAATAAGAATTACAAAATTTGTCATATTTGATAACCTTAGAGCTTTCTTCTAAATTTTTCAGAAATACAAACTTCAAACAAATTTATTTACAGATTCTTTACTTTTATGGAGACTTCATAGACCATAAGTACAGAAATATTTGCTCAAAAAAAAAGAAAATTCTTTCTAAAAGTAATAATATTTTTTAATAGACACATGCAAACTTTCAAAATAAAATAAAAAAATCACAAATAAGTGAGGCAGGTAGCCTAAGAATCTTCTTCTGCTACAATTTACAATTTCTTAAAAAGCACATAATTTAACTGACCTAGTTTCTATTTTGGGTAGTTTATTCAGGTAGCATTTTTAGGTGTTAAACACTCTTACATTACCTGTGATAAAGTTTAGAAAATTTGGGGCTCTTTTTATCAATTTTATTAATTGGAACTGTGTGCACTGACAGGTAAGTTTCAGAGGTTGACTGCATGGAATTCTCTTTTAAGTGTGTAAATTATAAATTGGTTCATTACTAGATTAGTATTAGTTCAGCCTTCTATTTAAGGATTAAACATGAAGACTATTTAAAATTAAATATTCTACCGAATATTTATGAGAGTTCATTTTTTTATAAAGTACATTATTTGTACTTCTTTTATTTTATTTGTAGAGTTAACAGTAAATGAGAGACATTGCTCTAGTTCAGAGGCAAAATAGTACATTTCCTTCTGGGAAGGCCTGTTCAAAGAAAGTTTACAGAAAAAAATACATGATGGACCAAAATTTCGGGGCTGTAGCACCTGCAAGAGTTTTGTTCCTTTTGAAATGTCCACTTTAGTATTTCTTACTTTTCCTAAACCAATACTATATTTTAATTTTACTTCATCCTAATTAAAGTAGCAAGATCAAAAATCATTGTTGTACACGAGACTGTGAATGAGACTCGTTCAATTAATGCAAGGTCATGAGAAACTGTAAATAAGTATTTTAAATTCGCACATATATCTTTATTAATCCATCATTATTCTCTTCATTGTTTTCAGAAGCCTATTTTGCTTCTCAGTCATTAGAAAAAATAATTGACTTGGTTTGCAAAAGAGAGGTTATACTAGAGTGAAGCTTCAAAACACATCTGATAGAGCATTGCTATTATACAGATATCCAAGGATAAGTACTCAGGGTAGTTCAGTGATGAACTGTGACTAGATAGTGTGAAAAGCCTCACAGGGAAGGTTAAAAGTAGGTGAGGCAAAGTGACATTTTAGAGGCTCTTCTGAAAAGCTCCTCAAGCCAGACTCAGCAGGTCCATCTTGGTTGTGTCTGGCCTTCTCCAAGGAGCACCCTGCAAATGGAAAATAAAATGCTGCAGTAGCTTGGATTTTCTGGCAACTCTACCTTAGCAGTGAAGATAAAAATTGCTGTTTCATACTCTCTGACCCGTGAAAGCCTAATTATCTCCTTTTCTTGGTTAAATTGATATCAAATCAAGTACCTTCTCATACTCCAGTATTACTTCTGAATCGCTGCTTCATTCTTGCTTTTGGATAGGAAAAATTGACCTTACTGATATGAACTGGAAACAACCCCAGTGAAGGTCAGAAATAGCTGCAATAACATCCATTCTAATGCAATTTAATTAGTGTTGGCTGTTCAGAGGATTCCCTGTATAGTGCTGGCCTCACTGCATCAAGGTCTTGATATGACTCATTGGCAAAATGCTCACTGACTTTCCCGGAAGAGGGATTTTGCTACGTAGTTTGTGGGATGCTACAGTCTTTGAACACATACTGGTACAAAATATTTTTGAAGAACAACCCCAAAATCAATTTCAAACATTTTCTGTGATTATGTTCTTAAATATTTAATCATTTTTCAGTAAGTTCTTTGACTTTAATCATCTTAATGATTTGTGAGAGAGCGTAACATTCCAGGCTGTTATTGTATTGGGTACTGTGCAATGGGAAAAAGGTGTGTCTCACCCAAAGTAAAGTTACTCTTTTCCACTTTCTTTGACAAATATTTTAGACTGTTCACTGTTATCTGCCACTTGTGCAGTTTAATACTGCTCCCAATTATAACAAAGTAAACGTATGCTGTAAAAACCTCTGCTGCTTTATATTCTGTGTGTCACCTAACAATCCTCTGCCCTGTTTGCCTTTTGTACTGCTGTTATGCTCTGGACTGATGGTTTCAATGATTTTCCCCTTCCTAATCACTGTGCTGGATGATTGTTCTATTAAACTCAGAGTGCCTGCATTGGTTTCTTGTTTCACACCTTATTATTTTAGATTTATCTCACACTTATACAGACTTATCTGAACCTCTCTGGCCTAAAAAAATAGTGGAATTCGCAAATAAGGAAGCCGAGAAACTCTTGGTTAGTGATTTCAGGGTTATAACAGAGTTCCTCCAGCAGTTTCAGAGAATTTTTTTGATATCAAGGAAATCATTCAATCAGTCAGTTGGAACTTTCCTGGATTCAGACAAACTCCCAGTTCTCTGTCTGCTCACCTTTTGAAAAACAATGGCTTTTGCATGAAGGGAATACATATTGTGGAGCTTCTGTGATTTCAGCACTGTACTGGCAAAGGCGGTTCTATACACTTTTAAAATTTTTCCCATTAAGCACAGAAGTGTAAAATAAAACTTTCAGATAGCTCTAATAAAAACAGGAAAGTGCTTCTACAAAGCATAGTTTTGAAAGTTCTGGTTGTTAATTTACATGACTGTTTTCATGACCTTTTTGGATATAAGAGAGATTTAATATTGGGTTATTTCTAAAGGTATTACAGGCCACATAACTTACTGGACTCGATGAGTTTTATTTGATTTAACTATATTGTTCCATCCGTTTTTAATTCTTGAGAGTATTGCTACTATTGCATTCTAAAAAGCTGTAAAGAATGAATGTTACCAACTCCTAGGACAGTACACATTCCCTGAGGGAAAATCTCAATCGTATTCCCCAAAGCATTACTGATGAAAAGAATATTTTTTGCTTAAGTACTGCTTAATACAACTGTTAAGTGCTTTGTTTGTGCAACATTTTCTTATGGTTGTCAAACTTACTCCCTTTCTTTGTCAATTTACAAAATGCATCATCCTTGAATTGCCTTTTGAAGAAAGGCCACTGTGCTAATATATATATTTCAATAATTAATGGAATAATAAAGTAAGCCTAGATTTGACTGTGTTCATACTGAAAATGCAAGAAAGAAAATTAACAGTAGATGTTTACATTTTAATAATGTAATGGACCAAATTTTTAAAATAAAAATTTAGCATTTAAACATTTTTAAAAATTATTTTCTTTTTTTCAATGAGGTTAGGTATTTTAACGGTCATTTTAAGATACTGAAAATCATGCTCCACTAAAATGTTCTTTGTGCATTAATATTCAAATTAAGGTTTTGTAAACTGTGAATCAGGGGCTTGGATGGATCTTATAATTAATCATTAAAATCCTTTATTTAGCAGTGATTTAGTTTTTACTAATTTCAGTTATAAATCAAGTTTTCTGTTGAACAGAGCTTAGAAACGTCATATCCTGAGAGACATAAAGGAAAAGCTTGTAAGGAAAGTCTCAACAGACACCAGAATTAGGAGATAATAAAAGAGGGAAATAGACTGCAGCAAAGTTAAATTGTTTTAGTGCTTTGGCTTGGTCTGTTCTTTCCAGCAAGATGCTCCTTTGGAGCCCTGCTGTTGCCAAGGTCCTCACTGAAAAACTGGTGAAATTATTTCTATCAGTAAAATGTATTTTACTTATCAGGAAGAGTTCAGTTCACAATAGTCCTTAACCTTTTGACCCTCATATTCCTTGCTGAAATATAATTTACTTAATTTTGTTTAACCACTTGCTGAAGAAAAATGATAGCAGATATACTTGCAGTGCTGTTTAGAACATCAAGTGTGTCTCGAGATTTTGCACCCTACAAAATTGCAATTATAATGCTTTAGGTATACCTAACATGCCCTCACACTCCATTTAGAAGAATGAACATTGCATTGAAAACTATTTTCAAAAAACTTTTATGTTCCTGCAGTATGCATAGAAAAAATAATTCAGCAATTCAATTTGGTTTTGAAATCAAACTTCAAAGGATTTTAAGAATGTTTATTACAGAAACGGAACATGCATTTAACAGAATAGAGATGCAGTTAGAATTTGGTAAACATCTTTTCCCTTACAGTGCTGAGAAAAATATTTTGAAAGAAAAAGAATAACAAGTAAATGCTAATCAGAAATTTAAACTCTGCTTCGTGTACCAATAATCTCTCTCACTCTAAATGCAGATATTTTGGGAGGTTAGTAACTTATGTGAACAAAAGTGTATCGACATGAATATTTATCAAAAATGAGTAAGAATCACAATCATGATTAAATGTGAAGAGGTATTTGAATGCACATTTTCTGAAGTCTGTCTATTTCTGAATGCTGAATGAGAGACAAGATTTACTAATGTGAGCAACGACTGATGGCAGGAAAGAGCAGAGTTTAATTCCAATCTCAGGCTCAGATTTCTGCCAGGACACTTGGCAAAATCCTAAGCACCTGAAACCTAGAGTTCAGTCGTTTGCTTGTGACTTCGTTTCTGTTTGCAGAACAAATTTTGTTGCACGTCCTTACTCTCCAGGACTGTTGTGACAATATGTACAGTAAAGGTTGAGGACAGTGGGGACTGTAGGAGCCCAGGGAACACCCAAGGGTTTCCCACATGTACCACTGCACACCGATCAGGCTCTGCAGCTCGAAGTCTGCCAGCTCTGCCCTTCAGTCTGGAAAACTCCACTGAACTCCAGAGCAGCAAGCTATCACACATGCTCGCTTTTCTTTTCCCCAGCATGTTTGGCACTATCTGAGCATGCATATTTAGCATTTCTGCTCAGGTCTCTGAACATATCTTGACACTTGCAAGAAAGTCAAGAATAATGCAGGCTCTCATTCTTGACATCTGGCCCTCAGTGTCACTCTTCCTTTCTCTATTATAGCTAAGGAGAAAAATTCTTAGAAAGCAGCACAGCTTCCCTCTAGGCCAGTTCTTTGACAGGCTGTGATATATTAATAAGAAGCACTACTCTAAATTACTTTGGTAAACCCCCAAAGAAGTGATTGGAATGAAGAAATGTAGCTCACATTACCCAGCTTTTTTGAAGGGAGTCTTAATGTCAGCTCTAAACAGCGCAGAAATCATCTAGAACTAGATATAGGACAGAAAAACAACTGATCATCTAGAGGAGCAGCCCTCCTCTCCATTGTCCCTGCAGTGTTGGGGAGTCTGCCTTGGAAGAGCACCTGAAATCTTTTACAGGTAGAGAGGCTTCTAAAGCAAACAACATTCTCAGTATTATATATTTTTTTTTTTATTGCCTTTCTCTTTACTGCATACTAAGATTGCTATTGGCACTGTAAGTTATTAGCCCCAGGTTGCCCAAAGCCCAAAGCCCTTTGGGTGCTAAAAATCCATTACTGTGGTATTTATTTTGGAGCTACAGACTGGATGAACAAGGGAATAGGGTAAGATTTACTTTGGTAGGCTGAGAATTGTAAAGAAACTATGCTTCACTGAATATATGGATCTTAAATGTCTTTATTAAGACTTTCATTTAAACGTTTCCTAAAGTCTTACCATGATATTATTAAGAACATACAAATTTGGAAATTGAAAATGCAGCGATAAACAAATTATTTGTTACAAAAAGGGCCTCACAGGTCTCAGGGGAAATAGAATATTCTAATATCTGTTTATACCAGCAGAAGTAAATCATATTTGGTAAACATAATGTTAGTCATTTGCAAACATGAAAAATTGTGGGCTTTCATTTGTTTATTTCAAAGACTTTGCAATATACATTGAATTTATTTGAGTTAAACTGAATAGTAAGACTTTGGCTGTAGATGGAAGTTGCCTTCTATGTAAACATGCCTTTTCTTTGCATTTCTCCCTTCCTTCCTTCCTTCCTTCCTTCCTTCCTTCCTCCGTGTCTCAGGGTATGGTACTCAAATTATACATAATAGAAGGAAATCTGTAGATATGTAAAGTCATTCAAAGAGTTACTAAGCTGTCATCTTCCTAATAAACCATCATAAGAAGTAGGTCATATCTTGAAAATATTAATCAGAAAAACATTGTCAATAATTTCTTTTAATTTTCTGTTATTGTAAAACAAACTATAGAATGGATATTTTAAATAAATTAATATTTTCCAGAAAGGACAATTTGATGTCCGTTCAGATTGAATTAGACTCTTTGCAGCTAAATTTGGACAAGTGCATTTTCCCACACTCTTTCCTTGAAAAAAAAAAAAACCATTCTGTTCTATCTACCTGATTAATACAGTGCAGTTGCTGTACCGTAGTGCAGCCAAGGGAGAGATGGATTAATATGTCAGCTAAAATTGACAGTAGGATGACTAGTAACCTTCTTGATATAATACCATGGGGTTTCAGACCTTCTAGGTAAATGCTTATAGCCAAAAAACCCGGTTTTAAGTAAAGATATCCAATTTTGCTGAAGTAGCTTTTATCCTGACACAGTGTACTAAAATTAGGGGGTTTGTAAAAAAAAAAAAAAAA
>VZTE01001019.1:1286701-1397323 GCA_013397775.1 Eulacestoma nigropectus
TATATTTTTCTCTTTAAAAATTATTGGAGCAGTTTTTTCCTTCTTGTTCCAGAGACAGAGGAGCTTACTTAGAAAAGTCAGAATTTTTAGACTAAAAAGACTGCTGATATAAAATGTACAAATCATAATGTTAATGAACATAAGGGACTTAATTTTTAATCCCAAATGAGATCTAGAGAAAATAAGAAAGGACAACTGAAAACAGATACAAAATGTTTATAGGAATGGGTGTTTGGCAGCATTTACTAAACATCCAGGCAATGACCTTATGAATGCAGGTGCTACCAATGTAGTTATGTGTCAAGTGAGGTTTATGAAACATCTACTTCTCTTTCTAAATACAGTTGAATTCTGGCCCCTAGTGTCCTGTCCAGCCGGGTGTTACCTGTCTTGGGATGTGGCTGGGGTCCAGCTCTTCTGCAGGAAGAGCAGGGTGAGTACATGCCACATGGGAATGAATTCCCAGAGCAGTTGTTTTGCTCATCTTTACTTCCTAGTCTCGACTTGAGTCAGATAGCTGCTGTCTAAGAAAGAAAGTGAAGTACAAGACAAGACTGGTTCAAGTTCAAGCCTTGCCCCTCAAGGCAGTATGAAAGCATTTGTAAGGAAAGCCTGTGTAGATATTGCTTCAGGCTTCCCTTCTGTGGTTGTTTCATTCTAGTGCTTCAGGTGGAAATCAGCTCCTACGGATACAGCCTCATATCAATCAGGTTTGCTTAATTATTTTCTTTTTAAAGATAGTATCTCAGATGACATTAGAAAGGTTTTTGGTTAATTATGTAAAATATACAAATATATATGAAGAGGACTCATCCCTCTTACACAAGAGTTCAAATGCAATCCAAACATGTTGCAAACAAACCCAAAAGTTGCATGCTGCAGACTGTCTCACGACATTAATTGTCCAATTTTACAGAATTAAAGATTTGAAAATACACTGATCAATGTTTCCTGCACATTTTCAAATATTAGCTCTTCTGCCAGAACTGTCATTTGCACTGTCTAAACAACTATGTCTCACCCTTCATTCAGAGAATGACCTTTTGTAACTAAGAAGAAAATTAGCAGCAAAAACTTCTTTTAAATCGTGTGAGATAAAAATCCTATTTAATCTGCAATAACAACTGCTTTATTTCTAGGAGTTTATTTTCTGAAAAGTATAAATTTGTCACCTGTGGAGTTCTGAAAGACTTATCATACAAGGACATAAAAATGCAGATGTTTTGATTAGATAATTGTATAATTGGAGATAGATCTCCAAAGGATTTAAAACTCACTCTCACAGAGTGTGCTAATGTTGGAGCTGCTGCTGGTAATGAGGAGCTGCCACTCAGCCAGCCAGGGTGGGCACAAGGTACTTTGATGTCCTGCCTCTCATCTGGCAGAATTTCTAACAAGAATGGCAATGAAGTGCTGACACCAATGGCCCGTGAGGGGCCAGTGGGCTCCTTGGCTCCAGGGCAGACAGCACCTCCTATCCACCAGGAACTGCCTGGGAACACTGGGGCCACATGTCTACATCTCAGTTTAGTCAGACCCTAAAATTAAGCACATCATTTCAAGATTATGATGATCATGTCTGACAGAGAGATAAAGTGTGGAACATCTGCAAGCATGGAAAGATTTTATGGAGCCAGACATTGCCCATTAATTATACTTGGCCACTTTTCCTATGATATCCCAAAGCTCCTCATCTACCTATGAAGGCCAAACCCTTGGTATGTCTCTATCAATGACTGTAAATAAACCAAAATTGATTTGCTTTAGCTTGGTCATCAGTGTGGAGGGTGGTGGTTTTGGCTACCAAGATCTAAGGTGTTCAACCTGGGAAATCATTTCTGAAAGGTTCAGCTGGAATTATCTTTTGACTAAACCTAAATATGTATAACATTTCATTTTCATCTTGGTTGAGACAGATATATCCTAACTCACAGTGGAAAACTAGTAATTTGGAGTGTTTGAGCAAAGGGAAAACATTGGACAGCGCAGAACATATTAATACCTAAGATGCCTTGGGTGAGAATATCTCTGCAGCAAAAAAATACTTGTAGAAAGTGATGAATGAAACCAAAAAATCTTATGGAAAATATTATGCTTCTATAGAATTTACTCCTAATTTTTAGAATTTCAAAGAAAGCTGTGCATTTTTCATGTTTGTCAAGCCAACTGCAATAAGCTATAGCAATGCAGTGCATTTTTCTTTACTTAAATCCCTTGAGTGGTTGAAATCCTGGCTGAAATAAATCTTTTCTATTATATTTTATAGGGCTTTCCCGTAGAATCTGACAGCATTTGTAGAGAACATTAAGATGCACTAATCATGGCCAGCACTTTAACTTTAGGAATTTTTTCTTGATTTCACATACACAGAAAATTGGCCAAGCTCAGAAGACTGTTCAGATATAGCAAGCTTCCAGATCTCTTCCTTTTTCATGGGATAGACAAATTATAAATTAACAGTAAACTTAAATGTATAATCGATTAACATGAATTTTATACAATGCACAAACGAAACTGAAAGACATAGCTACAGACAAATTATTTCCTGAAAGCTGTAGGTCCTGATAGAAAGCCAGCAGGATTAATCAATTTCTTCAACAAGCTTTTGACTGTTCCTTAAACTTTTGAACCTAAGGAGAACTGCATTTTCCTCTCTTTAATAGAGAAAGAATAGACAAAATTCTTTCTTCCCTTGTATTTGTCTGTATCACTGTAATAAAACACACCAAAGGCCTTTGCACAATATACTCTCTCAAAAGAAGTAATGCAGACCTCTCTGAAGCTGGTCCTACAGGTTTTCAAAATTAATACAAAGATTCCTCAAACATGTTAGTTACAGTTTTTCTTCTTTGAATCATTAGTAAGGTAACTATAAGGTCTATATTATGTATCTGTAAGCTTTAACTGTCTGCTAAAACAGACCTAAAACTCCCGTTTTCTCTTCCCCCTTCCACTAGCAGCAGAAACCCAACAGTCTGACAGATTATAGTAAATTAGAAGAAGTGGTTTGGTAGTGGTTACTATCCAAACCTCACCTGTAAAATCCTTGGTCTCTCCAGCTTGCAGAGCACTTTGAGCACCGGGAGGAGGTGAGGAGCTGTCAGTGTGCCTCAGTGTTTCTTCTGAGGTATTTGCTTTATAGATCAATTTTGGTTTGTTCTTTCAGCTTAGAGACCCCATGCAAGCCATGGTGACACATCCAGAAGGACCAGTCTCCATAAGGGATGCAAATGCAATGGTGGAAGACATTCAGATAATTACAGTGAGAAACGCTGCAGTAGAGGAGGCAGCTGGTTTACCAAAAGTTTGCTTAACTCAGACTCTAACATAAATACTGTTAAGCTGCTGCCTGTCTGAAATATCCTGTCCTGTATGGAATATATGTTAATTTTTTCTGTTTGGATCTTCAAACACAGTTCCGTGGTGGTCTGTCTTGTCATGTAAGCTTTAAGGCTGAATTTCAATTTATTTTCTCTAGAGAAATAAAAACATGACATTGTCAAGATGGCACTTCCTGACTCACATCAGTATGTGCCACAATCTTGTCCCTGCCTGTGCCTGAGCACCTGAATGTTAGGAAACAGTGCTGATGGGGCTGAGGTGGTGACAGGGTAAATGAGGAACATTTAATGCAGAATGATAGATTTTCTAACACATACTTTACTGTTACATAGAAATTATAGATTGAAGAAATCTTGCGGTTTTGCTCATTCCTCAGAATTGTTCCTATTCCCTAAACTCCACTGATACATCGCCTAATTTAATTTTAAAAGAGTAGTGATAGTTACTCACATTTTCCCTTTTTTTTCGTGTTCTTACTTATAAACTCTACACACCTGGGATTGCTAAAAGCTTCCCCCTGCTCCACTGAGGTGTTTATCTTTTTTTCCTTATTNTTCGTGTTCTTACTTATAAACTCTACACACCTGGGATTGCTAAAAGCTTCCCCCTGCTCCACTGAGGTGTTTATCTTTTTTTCCTTATTACTGTTTTGGGGAAGAGAATGTGTATCTGGGGCCAATATAGTGATTACTCTCAGCAGTCCCTAGTTAAACACCTTCAGTGGTGTGGTTCCTCTGGGTAAAAGTTTACTAGAATGCCTTTGAACTTTCTCTTGAACAGGGTTTCCTTTACAGTTTTTTTGATACTGATAATTCTTTATCATCTTAATCCTGATGTGATATATAACCTTCAGGAACATAATTAGTAGAAAGTTGTCTTTTTTTCTGCTGCTACTACCCAATATATCGTGTACAAGCATTAGTAAAAAATATTCAAATGCATAGAAATCCATTCCTTAGATACAGACTTTTTCTAGTTTAGAAAATGTTGGTTTTGTTTAATGTTGCTCTGAGAGATGATAGTGCTGAATATCATACCCATTTTATATATAAAATAGTTTTATTTATTCAACTGTACTAATTGTCCAAAGCATTAAATAATGAAAATCATTTCCATTACACTCTACTAGCAATTCCTTAACAACTGCACTATAATATGCTTTAAAGAAATATATGTTTTTCATGGTTCAATTACTGTCATGGCAAATATCCAGACCAGTGAATAAAGACAATAAAATACCTTGTACAAAGTTAGAGGCCCCTGAACACTTTTATTATACTGTACACACTGGAATCAGTGAAAGAGTTTTTAGGCACTGGGTCTGGGAAACCATCTGGTTTGTTCTGTTTTGAACAAAGAAAGCCATTTTTATATTCGTACTTTTCCCCCTTATTGGAGGGGAGGACTTACACTGCCATAGTGAAGATTGTGTCAGCACTTCCTTTATTAAATCCATTATAAGAACCAAAAGAGAGACTGGAGAGTTGTCAAGTGTCTACAGGTGGGTGAGAGGGAGGTGTGAGATCAGAGCAGTCAGGGACCTTCCTGCTGGCCCAGCTGTGCATGCTGGCCCAGCGGAACTCCACAGGCTCCAGTGACTTCACCGCAGCATCCCTAAGGGAATTTCACAAACTTTGCTAAAATATTCACTTAGTGCGTGGTGCAGTGATCATCAAAAGAGCAGGAGTCAATCCATTGCTATCCCCTGGGCATGTTCCAGATGCTAAGTGCTGTCCCTGGGTGACATCACCTCCCACAGGGGCCATCATTCAGGCAGGGTTGTTGGACTGGGTTTGGGGGCAGACGGAGGCAGGTGTGTGTCTGCTCGGGATCTTTCCCGAAACAATGCCTGAGCTGGAGGGGGCTGCGTCGTGGATGGCTCTGGGCCTGCAGTCTCGCTGGGCATGTGATGGCAGCACGTAGTGCCATCCACGCTCTGTCACCCTGCAGGCAGGGGACACTTGCCTGTGGTGAGGGCCCGTGCTGGAGCCTGAACAGTTCCTGGTACTTGGTGGTGTCAATACAAAGTAACAGAAAAAGAGGAGAATGATGACGGCATTTCAAAATTCTGAAGAGGTACACTCTAGCTCTGATACAGAGTAGAAAAAGGTGCAGAAAATGTTGAGATTTAGTTTTTTGTTTCACTTCAGAATTAAATAAATTTGTAACTGCTATTGCATCCTGTGGGAATTTCTATCCCCATGAAGTAGACAATCATGTTAATTAGTCCTAGCTTTTATTTCTTAGGAGAATTTTTAACTATACTTTGTGTTCAACACATTTTATAGGCAGATAAAATCAGCATTTGGTATTAAAACCCCAGACAACTCCGTCTCAAGATTCCTATTTTGCTTTTCACTAATGGCAGAAAATCTTATAATACATTAATGTTTAATTTTTAAAAATTAAATTTTTTCTCTTATGTAAAGTTGTAGATGTTGAACTGAAAAGTCTTTCCAATAAGAGTTTCAAGGAAATACATCTTTGGTGCTGTGAGAAAAGCCCCTGACCTTAACTTGTGTCTTATGATATGTTTATATTTCTGCTGCATTTTGTCCCCTGTTGTTTGGGGTTTTTTCTCTATATGATTTTAATACATAATACATAATAAAAAAATTTTTCCTCTGTAAGGAAAACCAGCAGTTCGTGGCACACCAATTCAGTGTTCAATTACTAATCTCATTTATGCATCCCTGAATCTGGTGATAGACACTCATGAAGTTCCCAAACTCATTGTTCCTTTTGGATTTGCTTAGGGTATCAAACCATGTGCTGATCCTAAACTGAGTAGTGCTCAGCAAATTTATATTGTCTTTATTTGAAGAATGCCTTGAGATAGCATCAACTATCAAGATTTGATTCCAATCTTACTTCAAAGGCTTCTAGCGAGCAACAAAGGGTGGGGAGAGAAGTTACAGATACAGATACAGATAGATGACCAAGTTTTCCTGGACTGCTGAGATTATTTCATCGCAATCCAAAAATGTCCATAGCTGAAAGTTTTTCAGTTTGCTCAAGAGCTCTGAATATCATGGCACAGCTTTTCCACCAAGCAGATGAGTGACACAGACACTTCTGTTCAGTGGGAAATGGCTTACACAAAACACTTTAACCCTGAACTTCACCCATCAGTGTTATCCCAGAGGAATAAATAAACAGTGTGAGTTACATTTCTTCATACACTGGGTTTGGAGGTATCTCATACCATTTACTTCAGCTAAAGTCGTTGTAATTTAAGTCATCCTTTTGCATTGATGAAACACTCTGAAATATTATGATCTGTTTATCTGGGGTTTGGAAGAGAAGTTGCTCTGGTCTGATCTTGCCAGGTTAGGTACTGAATGGTGAAGTCACCCACATATACGAAATTGCTTGCAGATGGTTAAGCTTGGAAGTTAAGCTTAATCTCCTCATTTCTCTAGCTTTTATGAAACCTATTTTCAGGCATGGGGATATTTTATTTTATTGCATTTACTCTTCTTGATTTCTCCTGTGACTAAAGGATTTTTTCCCCAGCTGCTTTGTTCTTAATTGTAAGTGAGCAATTACTTCAGGATGTGTTACTTTTGTAGTAAAAGCTATTCCCAGAGCAAAAGAAATATGGAGAGAGACAGGGTGTGCCCAGGATATTTTCAAAATTTTACCCTGGCTATTTTTATCTTTTTTTTTTTCATGCTGCAGTTTCTTTTATAGTATTAGTCTTAGCAGGGTGGATGCAATGTGATTTTCAAGAATGAGATTTTCCTTTCCCAATTATGTTGTACTCTATTTATGGTTGTTCCACTAAAATTTAACTTCTAATGTTGTTTTTGTAGACTTGAAAATTCCCTTGTCTTTCTGTTTCTCATGAAAAATGCAGAAAATCAGCTGCATCTCTTTATAGTGTCCATTAAATTCTTTAAGAGATTCCTGTGGAGTCTTAGAAAGATACCCACTAATGAGATATGAATGCCATATCTTAGCTGAGTACTCACAGAACCACTGGCCTGTTCATTACAAAAAAAAATTTTGAAAAGCGTGGCATTTCTACCTTATTTAGAAAACTCATAATTCAACCGAAAAAGGATCTTATATAAAAATAAAATAAAACTAGTAAATACTTTATGAATGAGGATTTCATAAAAAGAAGAAGTTGCTTATAAAAGCTGTACAATTTGCTAGGCCTTCATGGATATTTTTGGCCTCTCAAAATTTGTGCAAAGTCATGCCATTCAGGAAGCATCAATTAAGCAATTTATTTATGCAAATGGTGAATGTAGTAAGTTAATTAGAACAGCAATGGGTGTTTGCTAGAGATTCCAAGTTTGGCAGGCTAATCACTCCACTCTGGCATGCTGCATGCCATTTGTCCCTTAGGCTTCCCATAAAAATCAGTCAAAACTCCTCATAAAAATGACAGATTGCTTCAAACTCAGGAGCTGTGTCCTGAATATGTTCTAAATAGGATTTGGTGTTTTGGGGAGAAAATGGATTTGTAATCAGATGCAGAGACCCAAGAGAGAGAGGACTAAAGCAGACAGGAAGAGAAGATTAAATGAATATATATGAAACTTCCAAAGAGCATTTTCAAGTAAAGTATGACTCAGGATTTGAATTTTCCTGTATATGCACACAAGACCCAGACTCATGCTTTTCAATATCATGCTGAATCTATTGAAACCCTCACCAAAAGGGCAAGGTAAATGTTTAACTGAAAAAAAAACCCAAACCCCTCTATGTGTTTACCCAGCATTTCATTGCTTTCCACTTCAGGAAGGAGATGATCCTAGATAAGGCTGGTAAAGAAAGAAAATCTCTCTGATACTCCAACCGCAAAACATCAATGATAATCTCTGCTTAAATGTTTTTTAGCTTTCAGCTTCAAAGGCTGGCCACCAAACCACTGTGCATGGTATAATTTTAATCTTTTTCATCATGCCGTGGTGAGGTAGGGTCATATACATGTAGTTGCTGCCACTTTAGTTTGGTGTCATTCATTTTATTCTTCCACAAATAGTCAGTTGATCCTTTGATTATTGTTTATGCATTAACGTACTCAAAATACGAAGATGCTGACTGTCCAGATTTTCTATTCTGTAGCTCTGTCAGTTCAATAATTTTTCTTCTTTTTATTTTTCTTTTTTTCTGTTTTTTTTGTTTGTTTGTTTTTGTTTTTGTTTTTGTTTTTGTTTTTGTTTTTGTTTTTTGTGTGGATTTTTTCCATGTTTTTCCTTTTTTTCTCCAATTCAGTAAAATTGCTATTTCTGGTACTGCATTAATTAACTAAATTTTTCAGGTTTTATTGCCTTCTGTTGCACTTGAAAGGATGGAATAAATTCCATTTAACTGCTCTTATTTTGGCAGACACTTGTATACTAAGAACATGCACTTCACACTGTCCATCCAATAACTCTGGCAACATTCACTGAAATTGCAACATCATGGGTCAGAGATTTGGGAGTAAGCCAAAATCTACATGGCACAGTAGCTGGAAATTCAGGTTACCCAAAATGCATGTGTGTGTGTGTGCATGTGTGGTCCATCTAAAATCATTAATTGATCCTGATGACATGTGGCATCAGAGAGAGAAAGGCACAGAACAGCCAGTGTCATATCCACAAAGCTGTAAGGATGTTACAGTGAATTTATTGTGTTTTCATTGCATCATCCATAATTTTATTCTAAATTTAATGTGGTTTGTTTTTTTTTTTCCTAAAGTATATTCCATGCTTAGAACTGCACGGAAAGACCTGCATAGATGCGTATGCAGGGGGGGTACTGAAGTCTTTTAGCAATATTTTTTTTAATCGTGATATTTTCCTTTTTTTAATTTCAGAAGAATTCTCACAATTAGCTCTCTTGCCACACTGATAACTGCCTTGCTGCTCTGATAAGATAATGGTCAAATGTCTCACATTGCAGATATATGCTGGTTTATTTTTTTGTAGAAGATTATTACTTTCCCTCATTCTATTGGAATGGGCCTATATTTCTTCACTCTTTTCAGCCTTTAGGGTGGGCAATATATTTTAGTCCTTCCTTTCTTTCTGCAGCTTTTCAGTTTCAATCCATTTACTAAATGGGAACAACATCATCCATTGTTCTCCCTTCTTGCATTTTTTTTCCCTTAACACTGATTTGTTTTAATGTCAAGAGATACGGAAGATTTTTTGTTTATTACTGATGAAATGGCTAGTCATCAGTTCATCCCAGGGGAAGAATCACATCTCCAAGTGGAAGGAACATACCACCTTTTAAAAGGAATTGATGATTGAAATTTTGATGAAATGTAGTAATGAAAGTGAGGATTACACTGACAGTGACCTTCCTGAGAATTTTTCAAGCTCCATATATATAAATCTCCTAATCCCACCTACAGTCCTTCTTTTATAAGTACTACATGTTCTTATGTCACCTTCTCCTGTAATTTTGTCTGCACTCTCAAAAAATTTGTGTAAAAGATGAAAAAGAAGAGTGATGCCTTGTTGATGTGCAGTCTTTTTTCCAGCTGATAGAGTACCGACACAGAAAAATTCTTCCAGAAGTGCTCATTGCTGGGTAGTACCTGACTGGCAAGTGACAGCAGAGCTGCAGTGCAGGTGATGGAAAAAACTGCCTCACTTAAGGTTTGCTGATGAACAGAAGTCTAAGAGCTTTGGATCCACAGAATTGGCTGTGGCCAATTTCTCTTTTGTGATTTTCCTATTTTCATTATTTTTTGACATTTCAGAGATGAAGCTTTGTTATATACCACAAAGCTATGGCAGTGGACCAGGGAGATAAGAGTTCACTGAGATACAGAACATATAGCCTAAGAAAATGTGTGAAAAATTGAAATGACAAGGGTGGGTTGATAGCTTGTTGCTTCTGAGCTATAGTGCCTTGGCTGGAGAATTAGGTAGTTGGAGACACAGTAAAATAAAATATGTGCTGGCTATGCCTAGAGAGAAAAAGCTGAAATATTTAGACCTCCCAAATCAGGACTTATAATACATAGACCAATTCAGCTTTAACATAGGAATACTACAGATAAAGTATGATTTATATAGTCCTTTTAAACATATTATACTGGGCTTGTATATTTCAATAAATAAAATGAAATGTAAAAAGGATGTCTACACAAGTATCGAATAAAATAAAGGAATGTCTAATCAAATATGATCATATTCAAGAAAAAAATATGAAGAAGAAACTAAAGATATTAAGAACTAGAAAAAAAAAATTTAAATAAGAACCTATAATACTGATATCACTTAATCTGATTTCTTTTCTGCTACTATTAAACAATATCATATGAATTATTTCCCATTATCCAATCTACTCTCTCTTTTGTGTTAATATATCTTCCCATTAACTAGAGAATTAACAGGGTTATATCTTGGCACTTCCTCAGCAGTTCAAAGAAAGTTTGGTGCCTCGTCTGTCAAAAACTAAAGCAAAGATCCTATGTTTAGACCAGTATAATTTCACTTGTCTCAAATAATCATACTGTTGTACAAGTCCTGTTGGAAAAGGTGGGGATAGAGCCATCATTTGCCCTATTTTCCACCCTTTCCATCACACTGCAGATATTAATAAAACCCTAGCTGTGCTCCAAAGCATTTATTTTCTTCTACAAGCACAGGTTCTACAATTAGAAATGACCCTGGTAAAGAAGGTTTCATTGGATGAGTGGAAATAAAGGCAAATTACAGTTAACTTATATCAATTGATTCTTAGGTATGATGAAATAAATTCAGTAAAACTTCTATCAAGTTTCTCTAGCAGCCTTGTACTTCCCATCAGACTATCCACAAGGAATATGTCACATCAAAATGCCACACTGTCTGAAACAGCCGTATTCTAGCCTGTCAAGCTCTGCACTTACATTTGCAAATTAATTTTGTTGGACTTGGAGTCATTATACAATACCCTCACAGCATAAATGTCATCACAATGTGTTGTTAATAGATTGAGTTTCACTGGAGTTTGTGATCCAAATCTGAATCTGACCTTTTTCTTAGATGCTTAGTATTGCACAGTGCTGAAACTGAACAAACATTTAAGTAAATAATCCTTTCAAGCACAGGAAGAATTGAATTGATTTTCCTCTGGGGGAAAAAAAATCCAACACAATGTGACCAATTTTTACACATCATTTAGAAAACAAGTTCAGTTTTTCTGTGTAAATGTTATTCCCAGAAGTCAGGAAATATTTTCTGAATAACGTATTTTGTTACTAAAAGAAAAAAATTATGAGATAAAATAGTTTGGTTAACCAATATGTAAAACAGAGCAAGATTTGTTACAAGTGTCTACATTCTAATTCTGAGAATGGTTGGTCTCATTTCACAGGGAATATGTACTTAATTTTTTAGTTATAGGAATACCATCACATTTCCTTATGTTGATGACTTTAGAAAAGCAACTTCTCTTAGGTGTCAGATGAGCATAAGACTTGCAAATATCAATTTACAAATAAAATTACAAGGTTTTATATATTGGATTTCCATTTATTCATTTTAGAGAGCAATCTCCCCACTGAACCTGAGAAAGGGCCCTCTGTTACACCACGCTGTGAACAAAACAAGCAACCAAGCCCCCAGCAGCTTCCTGAAACTTTCTAATTTAATAAAAGCTGCTGGAACTGACAAATTCAAATGCATTTTCCATGACCTCTATGCTCTTGTATTAGAGCACAGAGAAATAAACACATGAAATCTTTCAATAAGAACTTGGTTAACATGGCATAGATTGCTCTGGATAAATACGGCATGGCTGGCTTCCTACTCTACATGAGTGAGTGCATTTACATACACAAATATTTCCTAGAAGACTCCTCCACTTTTTACTTATTTACAGCTAATATTTGTTGCATATGCCCTTTTCAGAAGCAACTTGCTCTTCCAAAATCCTTTCTGAGTGTAAAAACACAGATTAATATTCTGCTGTATTAGCACAGCTGTGACCATTGGTAAACCAAATATATGATAGAGGTCCCTTCCCCCTCCCCCCCAGTATATTTGGTGGAGCTCTAAAGAAGCACTTTTACTCAAACAGAAGAATTTAAAAATAACTATTTCTATTGCCTAAGAGAATGAGTATTGTGAGAATAATGCTGAGCGCTAAAATTTGTTTTGCATGACAAGTATTACAATTATCACAGAGATCTCTTAATGATTCAGTCACATTGAGGGTGCTGTCCAGAGGGTGGAAAAAAAAGACAAAGTAATACTGTCCCAGTCCTTTTGAAACTATATAGACTGAACACCTTGATTACTGAGTGTGAGCAGTAATTCCTGAAAATTAACATTGTGTCTCTCTGTCTTTCTGAATGTTTTCTGCTTTCTGGTAGAGGAAAGAAGGAAAGCCCAACAATATTCTTCACAGTGGAAATTAATGTATTCCTCAAATAAAAGTGTCTGCATCAGAGGAGCTACACCACGCTGCCTGATGGGCCAGCTTAGTTTGCTACTATATGCCATTGCTTTGCCCTGGTCAGGGTTCCTCTCCTTTCAGAGCCCATCCTACAGACTGACTGGTGGTATTTGAGGAAATTTGTTACTAGATCACCAGATTAGTGCCAATAGCCACTTGCCATCTCCGATTTTCTGACTAAAACCACAGTGGACTGAAGTGAGTAAAGTCCACTTGCTAAGAGATTACTGCAGCT
Organism: Eulacestoma nigropectus; assembly: GCA_013397775.1. Taxonomy (NCBI): domain Eukaryota; kingdom Metazoa; phylum Chordata; class Aves; order Passeriformes; genus Eulacestoma; species Eulacestoma nigropectus. The sequence goes on from VZTE01001019.1 coordinate 1,299,675, forward strand.
GATGTGATCACAATTATTCTAATATATTCTCATCATACTAGCATTAGCATGCTAGTTGTATTAAACAGACCAGCATGAAATTCTTACTGAACATAGCAGCCACATTCCGCTGCAGTCCAGAGGAAGAATTCACCTGCTCTTAGTAGCACAAGTATATGTTGTCCAATTTTCTTACAACAGTGAGGTACAGTGATTGGATTAGTTGCAGATGCAATACAGCTTCCAATATCATAACTTTTTTAAGGAAAGACTAGCAGGACTAATCATCCTGTCAATATTGACATATTTGTTGATATTGCCTAGAAGAGTGAAAGGAGAGTTGAGATGCCTTTGGCTCCCTTTAGTGCTTCTAGGGCATTTATTAAACTAATTATTTTCCTGATAAACTGTTCGAAACGCAACACTGACAAGTATTTCAAAGTCATGATACTAGAGTGTATAAACTAAAATCTAAGAGTTTAAAGAGCACATATCTCATTTTTAAAAATGCTTTCTCATATCCAGGACCAACAGATTTTCAGGAGGACATGAGAAATTTAAAAGCAATTTCCCCTTGATTCATATAAAAAATTGCATAAAATCCTTGCAGGGTTTTTGCTGCCCTTGTAGATAATGGAAATACAAGAGGACAAGAAGACCTAATAGACGTTATTTCTCTCCCATATAATCCACTCTCAACAGATAAGCAGAACATAACCCAAAGTAAGTTTATTGTAAATAAATCTAAAAGGACCCATTTTTTGTCTGTCAAAGGAAGATAACCTTTCTCTAAAGTCACCTTTTTAAAATATTATAACCTAAAGAGCAGCTGTCTTTTAATATAAATTGTGATATTTGTTTATAAATAATATTGCTCAATTGTGAAATATTTTTAAAATGTGATTTAAGAAACAATCCAAATTACGGTGACACTTAGTTCATCACAACTTTCCAAAGCAGTCTAGCAGTTACCAGTGAGGAGAAAATCTTCCTGCAACAGAATTTCTTCACTTTTTAGAAAGAATTTGGTTTTTGTGTGTTTTTCCTCATTTATATGCTGTAAGACCTGACATCTGTCCCTGTTGCTGTCTCCTTAACTTCGGGGTCTTGCAGGCTGTCACGGGGAAATTCCATCCCAGGTGGTGCCCTTTTGCACACAGTTCACGTTACACGATACAAAGTTACTTCATTCCTGTAATTTCATTGCTTAAACAAAAACCATGGGTTTGAAGGTTATTCCTCAAGTATGGTTTTTTTTTTTTATTTTTTCTCATCATGAGTAACACAGAACCAATATATGTTCTTTTGGTGTGACACAACTCCAGATTTGGTCACCATTGACTTGCAATCAGCACATTGTATCAAACTCTCATGTAGAGTAGGAACAGTAATTTGCCAGGAATATCTAATGCAACCCAACAAGAATGCTGTGCAAGTCTTCACAAAGACTCAGCTTGATCTTCATTTCTCTTTTCATTCAACTGTTGAAAATCATAATAGTGAAAAAAACAAAACAAGGAATTGTGTACAAATATTTCAGTGCCTTGATAGACTTTAAATACAGAAGTAAATATTTAGCAAAGAAAAGCACCTCTCTTATTTCTTTTTTATGCATCAATTCACATTTGTCTCAATTAATTTTACCCCTTCTGCAGCCATCTCTGTACCTCTGAGTGGTGTTTTCCTGGAACACACAGACATACCAAGAAACAACATCATCCACCACTGTGAACTTGCCCAGCTCCCCTGATTTTAGTAGCACAAAGCTGATTTAGACTATCTGATTAGCTGACCTGTCCATTCTTACCTTTTTTTGCTGCTGCATGGCAGATAATTTTTCTTTGCACTGTTATTTTTTAACAGCACAGTCTGACTAACTTAATAGAAAATAAGAGCTAATTACTTCAGTTTCATGCCTGAGGAATCTTTAATACGAGAAGATTTTTGTTGAAATATTTGAACACATTTACCACACCCTCTCCTTCTCTTAATAGCTCACCTCCCACTTTAGAGTACAGGCTCTTAATTAGTATTTTACCCGGAAAAGTAAAAATCAAATGTCGTGTCATGGTTACTTGCTAATGATGTTAAAACTGTTAGAAATGTAAATCTTGGTGGGTTTTTAGTTGTGTGTATTTTGGTTATTTTTCCAGATTGCAAATAGTGACCACTAATATTGTTACTAACGAATTATATCAGAAGTAAATAGATTCTAGTTTCATTATATATAGAGAAAGGACTTCATATTCATCTATTGTCTATTTTTTGTGAAAACAAGGTAGGAACCTTTTCCTCAATGAGGACCCCGTAGTATTCACAGTCATGAAATATTTTTTGGCCACTCAAAGCATATAGAAAAGGACAGAAGTCTTTAGTAGAAGTGCTCATTCTTAAAAACCACTGGGGGCAGAGCAGAAAAATAAGCATATCCTATTCAGTGGTCCTTTGGGGGCCAACTTACACATATTAAGATATATAAATCTCTCTTCTGGCTTCTTCACCTGATTCATTGGAATACTGTAAGTATTTCACAACTCTTTTCTCATTAGCATCTCACAAGATGCCACAAATTTACCAGGTAATTTTTCTCAGAGCTGTAACAGATTTGGGTCTCATCCCATTTGAAAATTGAAGGACAATGAACTCGATTTTTCTCTTGACTTAATAGAATGCAGTTTTCAAAGGTTGTGTTTATGCCTTTTTGACCAGACAAATTAGTCATTACATCTTCTTAAACAATTCATTAGTTACTAATGGCTGCAGTGACATCTGCTGATGACAGTGAAGCTGATCAAGTAATGCTTTCAGTGCTGCTAAATGCATCCCCTCATAAATTCCTGGGTTTCCAAAGACCGTAGAGGAGCAGGCAGAAATTTACTCTTGAGAAATAATTTATTTATCCAGAGCTCGAACATCTAACTGTTCTACCAAAACTTGAATGCAGGAGTGTCCACGTATATGAGGTCTGTGAGCTCTGTGTCTAGGCGCTAAGGGGGAAAGCTGTAGAGAATTCAATTTGCATTGGCCACCTACCTTTACGTCCTCCACCCAGGTCTGAGAGGTCACTCTTTTCAAATATGGACACCAAGAGACAAGGAAGTAGTCAGTTTGGGATAGATGGCTCTTCTCCACATAGTAAGGACTCCGCTCAAGATTTGCAATCACCCAAAAGCCTGAAAGACATTAGACATATTTTGCGGCTTAGCTAGATTGCTCTTATGCTGATTGTTTTACCCTACACATGCAAACCCCTATAAATAGCATCAGAACCCTGGGTAAAGAAATGTTGTCTAATTCTCTAAAAGCTGATCCATACTGAGATTTCCACTCTGAAGAGAAGGGTGAGAAACATGTTTGTATGACACTTGCTGGTCCCTCCTACAGTCCGAATTGAGCCTGAACATGTCTGGGAAATGGTGAGTAGTGAGGGTCCAGAAATGTGCTGGGGAGAGTGGTAATCATCAAACACTATGGAAGAGTGCTCTGACCCTCTTTAACTATTAGAGGCCTGAGTATCACTGGAGACAGTGTGACGTACTCAAAGTGTTCATAAAATAGCCCTGTCTCTATGGACCTGGTCTCTGCTGTCCTTTCAGGGTAGGGTAGAAGACAACAGCAGGTCTAGGGGGTAATGCTGTCTTACAGGATTCATGCCAGTTACTTCCTTGCCGCTGGTGACAGATCTGCTAAGAAATAGTTATTAACTTCTATTGCTTCTTAGAGCTCTAGGCCACCATGGCACCTTGTCCTTATCTACGGGACCTGCTGTGGGCAATGGAAAAAACATGCTACTGAAAAAAGAAGGTGGAAGATGAGGGAAAGTACTTTGCTTGCAACATGTAAATAAGTATGTATATCCTTTTGATTTATTTCCCAAGTTTATGACCATTCCCACTCTTCTAATAAAGCTTATTTTTCCCCCCAGTTTTCACTGGCCTCAGAGTACCTGAGTGTGTCAAACTTCTGACTGTAAAGGGTACTGGTAAGTTTCCCCATGATTCAAGCTGGTTAAGTTATGTTTCGGGAGAGAACTGAGACATACTGAAACCAGCCCTTTTGCTGCCATTAACCAGCTGGCGGAAGGGTTGCAGATAGATTACAGACCCATGTGGAGATTTTCTAAGCATCCTTAAAAAAATAACTCATAATTTACCATGTCCAGCAAAGGCACAGTGGACAAATATAGGTATAGCTAAGCAAACCGACTAATTCTAGGTTTATTTATACTAGGATTATTTCATTCCTAACAGGTAAAGCACATTCATACGCCCTTAAATTATTAGAGGGTTAAAACAGTCTTCATGTCGTATGTGAATAAGGAGATTGCATTTTGAAGAAGCTAAACCAGCATATGCTGTTATGGGAAACTGTTACTGCAGCAATGTTTTCTATATATGAACAATTTAGTATGTGTGCCAAACTCCAAGAATTTGTTCCCATGCCAATACAGGGACAGAAACGAAGCCCATTTACAGGCCTTGATACCGTCCTGCACAAGAAAAACATGTTGCTTGCATGCTTCAGTTTGACAAACCTCACTTCTTCTGTTCTAAAAATTGAGCCTCAGGCCAAAGTGTCTGTGACATAGATGCTTTGGCTCTCCTCATGCAGTCATTCACTCATAATTTTCCAATTTTTTTTTTTAATCATTTCAATAGAATTTTATTTCAAGATGTTTTATTGAAATAAATATGTTAGCGGTCAAGTTCAATATCTCCATTAGGAAAAGCTTAGTTGAAATATCTTGATAAAATCCTGCTTTAGCTATTCCAGGAATAGACGGGTATTTTTCTCTTGAAAATACTTTCAATAAATATTTTTTTGTTTTCAGACAGAAATTTATAAGCATTTGGTAATTTTCAATATTTTTAAACTTTTAAAATTTTTATGAAATAGAAGACCAGTTCCCATTCAGCTGAATTTCAAAGTATTTGGAGGATAATTTCACTAAGAAAATTATTGAAAACCCAGTAAGTGACCTCAGAGAATCCCTCAGTATACTGAATTTCCTCTGGATATAGCAGAGAGCAATTAGATTTTTAGAAGAAGAAAGAAAATATCTATTACCTGTTCATACTGCTAATGGTCATATCCACAATTCAGTGCATTTAAACAGTTCCTAGTGATTTAATAATTGCCATTCTCTTACAAAAATAGCAATTTTCTCATACCCCTGTAATACAGAAGTACTTTTCTAGTGTGAATGTCTGCATCTGCAATTATTCATATTCAGTGACTTGAATTTTTAGAAAAGCTTTTTTCTGGCAAATCATTTTAACTCAGTTTGTAATCCTGGTTCGCAATTTAAAAATTGAATGAATGTTTCTAGACTCCATTTATGCTATGGGAACTATAATGGGAATGATTTCCCAGCCCACTGAATTTAGCAGTAGAATTTTCCTTTGTTTCTGTCTAAACTCCTAGTCCACAATGCTGGATTAACCTTTCTTCATGAAAATAGCTCTTGCATAGGGATTTCCCTCACAAAAAAAGGGAGGGCTACACACCCCTGCAGCAGCCTGTTACATACTTAGTAGTGTTTCCAAACCACCACTTCTTTGTGCCTTCTTTGAAGTTAGAACAATGCCAAGTACGTTAGCCCTGTGACAGTTAATTTTTTATCTTCTTTCCAAATTCTGACAAAAAGAAACTGCCTTATTCTGTTTGTAGCTCAAGTACAGGCATGAGGGCAAACCTTTAAGTGCAGCCACACTGGTTGCATTGCTAATAAAACACTTTTTCATAGAAATTTCTACACATGAGATTTTATTGTGGCCACATACTACACCTCACTGAAAGAAAGAAAGAAGGTGACAAAAGTCAACACTTTATATATCTGTGAGAGTAGCAGAAAACACAGATGTCTTTTTTGATGATGACGAAAGAAATACATAACATATATATTCTATTTGCTTTAATTTATTAGCTATTCAAATAATCATATTTTGATCCTAATTTAGTCCAAATTAAGTAATTATCTTAAAATTCAATAGTCTCACTTTGCCTAAAATCCCACTCATCTTGCTCTCAGGTTTGAATTCTCAATTTCACATCCTATTCATGAACCAGAATTACTGTTGTCATGTGTTCAGTCCTGCAGATTCTGTAACTATGGAAAATCGGGATAAGACAGATTTTCCAATCTGCCTCTCCCACAGACAGCAGTGCTTGATTAACTGCTGTATATGCCTTGCTGAAATGTCACTTGGGATAAGGCTGCCCACTGCTCTTTGCCAAGTGCACTGCAAGACCAGCGTTCGGCTCAGTAGCATTCCTGGACAGGAGGAGGCCCTTAGCTTGCCTGCACAGCAGTATTTGTGCCTCTCTAAGGGCAAAATCATCCTGTTAGATTTGTGCACTGATCTAGACAGATAAACAGAGCCAGTGGTACTGAGGCAGTCTCCATCCCAGTGCCGTCCCTAAGGCCCTTGATCGTTCAGCAAGGTCAAACCAGCAAACAGAAACTGTGTCAGGATCAGGTTTAAAGCTATCCCTAAGGCACAAGCTTCATCCCTCTCTTCCATCCACTGAAAAAGTGGGTGAAACTCATATAGGATACTTCTGAGAAAGGCTTAAGAGACAGGGAGACAAGTGAGAAAAGGGCATTTGTTTTTCTCCTGCTGAAGGTTGAAACATTTCCCATGTTAGTAAAGAAGATAATCAGAAATGCTTATTGTTACATTAATGCTAATCATATGATTCCTTTTGATTGTACTGAGCTTGGGATGGTTTTTATAATACCTTAAGTATAATGCGGTATGGGATGGTTGATTATATTTTAAGATTTTAGTATTTACAATACTTTATACAACCACACAGCTGCCACATTTATGTTTAAATGTCATGATTTCATACCAAACTAGCTATTTCATAACACATGCAGTACTCTGGGATAGTTCTTGTTACTGCACTATTTAATGAAAAAAAAAAGTAATTAAGATCATTGCAAGTAAGGAGGAGAAATTGTCTGGTGCAGAATGACCTGGATCACCAGCTAAACTGGGCAAGAGTGAAGAGTATGCCTTTGAACATTCAGCATTCACAGGAGTGACAATTTTGGAAATGCCTTAAAAGCAGGCTCAGTAACTGGCTGAACATAAGCATACTGTCTGATTTCCTGACCGTGTGACCATGGACATCTATAAGTGAATAAACAACAGAAGTATAGTGAGACTACAATTAACCTTAATGTTTGATCAGAACAGCATGACAGAAAAACAGGATTAATTTTATGATAACCTGAGGGATCCACTCGTAGAACAGAATCTGGTAAATAACAAACTGCTCAATCTAGTTGGCAAAATAACTGAAGTTTGAGGAGAAAAAACTTTAGATAGTTTTATGCCCCTTTATCAGCAAGAGTAATTAGCTCACTGATGACTGTGATGCAGTTTCTCTCCTTAGCAATTGGCAAGTTAGAACTGGTAGATTACTTTATTAAACTTGGGTTCTATTTCAGTGTAAATTAATTAAGAGAAGTTTCAGCTTTATAGGAAATCAGCTTTATAGGGAACCAGAGCAGCTGTCCTGTTCTTATAGGAAGAAGTTGAGAGTCTAAAGCTTCTCCCATTGAAATCAATGGCAAATGCTCCATGGATTCTAGGAGGCACAAGACAAGGCACTATGGCCTATTAATGTTTGTGCTAAAACATATCTTGTGGATGTTTTAACCAGTTTACTATTTTTTTTTTTTTATATATTGGGAAAAAAAAAAACAGCAATAAAAAACTAAATTCTCAACTGCTATAAATTGACCTGTTGACTTTATTAGAGCTCTACCAAATTATACCTACTGATGATTTGGCCCATGAGTCTTAAACTGTGGAACTCTCAAACAGGAACTCTCAAAATTTAGAGGTAAACAAAATCATTCTTAGTCAGTAATTAGTCTTCTAAACTTCAGGAACCTTAATGAGCTGCAAGCAGCTGAACTTCCTTCATTTCAATGCATTGCTGCTCATGTTTCATGCTACTTTATTAGATTAGCTTGCAAATTAGCTCACATTAATGAAAAATGATTAAACTTAAACCAATGGAAATTGAATGGCTTAACTGTAAAGGCATTTGAAATTGCTTTTAAAATTAACAATGGATTTATTCACTGATCTCTCCATTCTTAAAGTTTAGCAACAACTGCTTTTCAGGGATGGATGCGGTCTACAAAGCAGTTAAGGGCACCTTTGTAAAGTGACATCTCAAGTCTCTTCAAGCTTTTCCCTGCAAACTTCATTGTTCAAAGCAGGCTCAGAGACACTTAAGCAGCACAGAACAGCAATGACAAGAAGGGCCACACTGTTACTGACCCAGACCCAGGCAGCTGATAAACTACTTTTTCTGTATATATGATACAGGTCTGCTTAAAAGAGCAACTCAGAGGCTGATTTCAGAATAACTTATGCATTTCTCTTTTATGTCTGTGTACTACATGTAATTTGTTTGGTGATGTGCTAGAAAAGGTAAAACTCTCAACTTGAATGAATTTGTTTGGATCCCTATAACGAGTTACATTACTCTTACATGAAAAAATAAACAACATTGAACATTATGCTTTTAGTGTGCTTTAGAAACACAACCGAAATTTTGGGGGTTTGGTTTTCTTGCATATTTTGAAATTTTTCAATTCTATTTTAAGTATATCCACCTGTTAGTAGCAAAACATCCCACACAAATTACAGCTTAATTCAATTTATGGTATGCAAGGACCACACATTCATTCTTCAGCTGATTTATAAGACCCCAGCATGAATTTGGAATGTAAGATGCCTGCTGAAAACACTATGTTTACAAAAAGATATAAACCAGAAAATGAAGTCCCTATATCCTACACAGGCAGAGCAAACTGGTTCCACTGTGTGGGGATGAACAAGATGGGACACAAGCCGGAGGGAGCTCCCAGGCTCTTTGTGATTCAGGAATGCAGGTGTGCTTTGGGTGAACTGGTTATTCAATGCCTGACAGGGACTGGTGACAAAGGCACTGCTGCTTCCCAGTACCAGCAACCTTCAGACCTCTAGGAAACAGCCCAGCCCTCTGGTATTGGATATCAAATAACTTCTTTGTTGAAAGCTAGACTTTTCTTTTACATGACACTCAAAAAGAGAAAGATTAAGTAAAATCTAAGCAATGCCTTATGGTACTTTCCTGCAGTGAATTTCATCCAGACTAAGGCATAAACCTTGGGTGATTATCACGTATTTCATGAACAAGCATACAAAGAAAGAAAGGGTGTACTACTTTGTACTACTTCGTATCGTAATTTTCTATTATTTACTCCTTAAAAATACATGGTCAACAAAGAAACAATGTGTTTGAAAACACAATATTATAGGGAAAAAACATACTGTTTAAATAATAATTAAAGGTTCGTGCTTTTATTAAGTATCTTGATTTCATAGAACCTTAAAGATATTTATTTAAATATCTGTGAGATCTAGAAAATTGTGGTTTTTTCCCCCGAATAGCCAAGAAAATAAGATAAGAACTATGAGAATTGTTAAAGCTACAAAAGTCTCTTTGTGTTTTCTTTTGAGGGTAAAGGTAATTTGTTAAGAAACCTCCCTGACAGGATGATGAAGCGCAGTTCTTTTATTTTTTCCCCACAGTATATAGCCATGAGAGCCAAAAGAAAGCTAGTCTTACTGTAACACATTGACTGACAATTAGGTTAAAAAAAACCCAAACAAAGAAACAACAGCAACAACAAAGCCAAACCAAAAAACTCAAACAAACAAACAACCAAGGAAAACAGATCTTATAGAGGTACCTAATTGGATTCTGAAATAGAGTATACAACTCTGAGGTATTATCAGATAGTGAAATTCAAAGAAAAGCACTAGTGAAAGTCAAAGAAAAGCGCAGCACCTCAATTATTGCAAAAACTGTCTCTTAAAGGATGCTGTCACGTTGAAATTTATTTGGCTCCACAGTTGTATGGAAAATTTTAGATTTCCTATCATTATGTTTTATTATGCCTCATAAAATTAATAAATGTTTCAAATGTTTGGCATACTCTACACATCAAAGCCTTCAGAATTTTATTCTGTGCTTCTAAAATATACATGATAATGAAATTAAGCAGCTGAACAGAAAGAATTTATTTGGTTCAACCTTACACTAAAATCCCATGAGATATATTGGCTTGATAACACAAACTGCATCGAGGCAAGAGCTTTCCAAAAGCCACAAGGTCATCACAGCTCTCATGATTTTCAATAGATATTCAATTCTTTTACTTCAATTACTGGTCATGCACTTACTTCCCTGCTTCCCACCACTGTTGACATGGACCATAGGTAAACTGGAATGGCATTTTATAGTGCTTTTACTCCTTCAAGATTAAGTGAGCTATTTTAAGTGTTTCACATGAAATTTATTGAATTTTTTTTTAAATTATGCCCTGACTCCATGCTGCACAAAACTCCTTTCATTCGAATGAAGCAATGATGGCAAAATTTCAACTATTTTTATTTTTTTAAAAGGCTAATTGGTAACTTCATCCATAAATAACTGGTCCAAAATAAATATAAATTTAACTGCAGAACACAGAATAAAAACAAATTTCCTCTAATAGCAGCAATAGCAATTTTAATGCATAAAGAATGATTTTTAGTGTTCAAAAAGTCATCTGAAGTTTTCAGAAATGCAAGGTGATAGCGTGATGTTAAGTAGCATTACTTTGTGTTGAAATACATAACATAATCAGGAGATAAGATGAAAATGAGTTTCCCTGTGACAAAATAATACATTTGTCAGAATGATCTTACAAGTTCTAACATTTAAGTTTTAATAATTTAAAATTGCAGGCAAAGTAAAACTTGCTCTGTAAAGCACTCAAAAATTATTAATTTCAATGAAACACTGAAACTTTCTGCCAGCCTTATTAAAAATGCAATCAGTACCTGGCTTCATGATTGAATTGCTTGAAATAAATCATCAGCCATGGACTGGAGGGTTGACTTGCTTAGCAGTTTCATATTAGTATTTTGAGGGTATTCTATCTTCATACAGCTTCCAGAGACAGCAAAAGTTAATATATATTTCCTTCTACAGATCTGCTGGGAGTTAAGAAAATATTATCTCCCTTATACAGATAAAAGTGGTTAAGGTAAGGATTACAATTCACAAAGGAATAGAATAAGGTGCTTAACACCGGAGGATGTTGAGGCAGCCAACCACTGAGCACTGGAGCATTTCTGTTTGCCCAGCATCCCGGGCATGACATGCCCTGGCAAAAGGTGGCCTAATGACATCAATCTCACTTTGTACCCAACAGCTTTCTGAGAGATTGCTTACTTTGGAGACTCTGGAGAATTTAGATACGCATTTCTTCCCTTTTTCTCTTATCTGAGATGTAAATTTCTGATGTGTCCATATGAAAGGGTTTATACTAAAACTTCCTTCTCTTATTTTCCAACTTTCCAGTTCCCACTGCTTTTCTTGGAACGGTACAGCTTCCCAAATATAGTCACAGGTCAGTGCTAGCTAATAGTTCTCAATGTGAGCACTGTTTTTATTCAAGTCCCTAGCTTTGGAGTTAAGGCTTCCAAAGACATTTCAGACCTGCCCTAAACTTTCTATAAAAGTACTTTTAAGTCTAAGCCTCTAAAGAGAGATGATTTAAATATTTCCTTGCATAAGCTAGCCCTTCATCATAGAAGCACTCTGCAACATTCTGTTCAGGAAATTTAATCCACCTCGTTTTTCAGCCTTTGTAAAAATGTCCCAAAGATCTTATGAATTCACTTTTAGATTTATTTTGCTAGGTCCTTCTCGTTCACTTTGTTTCCTCTATAAATATCACTGGGCTCATAAGTATCTACTGTTTAACTACATGTAGACATATTAAAGATCTGTCTGTGTTTACTGCTAATCATAATGTTTATACGTTTTCCTGATAAGGATATAGACTTTCTCTCCCTGAGAACGGCTTAAGTGAGGCAACAATTATTAATGAATGTACATCTGGTTTAGTGAGTGCATGGCACAAGAGTTTCTAAAGAACACTGAATGTCTTCAACTTGAGTTCATGGACTCTGTTCCTGAAACTCAAGGAAAGTTGCCAGAAAGAGTTCATTTATCAGACACCTGCAGTCCACAATTGAACTTCAGGCAGTTCAGTCATGAAGAGGGAGCTGTACTCCTAGATGCTAAATTTCACTGGCTTAAGTTGTTATTTTATCCTTCTGTCTCTCATCAACACATACAATGATTCCGATTTTCCTATCATCTGTACCCTCTTAAATGAACATATACTCACCCACAGGGCTGGTACAAAGAAAGGAAAAATCAGGGCTGTTTCTGCAGAAGTCAGCAATCATACTATATCCCTCTGCTTCAATTCAGCAAAACAAAAGAAGATAAAGAACACTTAGATCTTCTTCAGGGGAGTCTCAGCTGGAGGACAGCTGCCTTCATCAACCTTTTTCACAATACATATGCAGCACCTGGCAAAAAAGTCACGTCACAGATGAAAATGAATTTCACTAAATGATGCTCTGTGTTTTTGCCTTGGTGCATGAACTGCCCCTTAGTAGATGCAAGCAATTAAATAAAATGGAGGAGCCACACAGATAGAGACAGAATTGCGTCTTCTTTTAAAACATCCCTTCTGGCTACACGGGATAAATCTGGCTGGAACTGGGAACTCGGCCTGTTAATTTGAATTTTGATATGCATTCCTTTCCTTTTGGTCTCATCTGACATGTAAATTCCTGATGTGTCCACGTGGAAGGGTTTATGCCCAAACTTCCTTCTCTCATTTCCGAAATGCGTTTGGAAAGCTGACCACAAGCATGTCAACCGAGCAGTGTACGCTTGGAGGACAAAGCAGAGGAGAATCCCAACGTGACGCTGCCAGGCCGCGCACATGGACAGCTTGAGCCAGCCAAAGGGAAAGGCTGTAAATCATACTCAGAAGGAGATTGATGATGTTTGTGGACCATGCTCTCAGGGTGCCGAAGAGGTGTTTGTTCCTGAGGCTTAAGAATTATTTTTGTGGAAGGCTTTTATCATTAAAGTTGATGATGTGCCTACAACCACGAAAATAAAAGAGCGATGCTTGCAACAGAAGAGTGATTTGTATCCTTTTGCATGACAAAAACTTTCATCATTCATCCCTTTGACAGTTATGATTTGTTAAAGTTTTCTCCAGGGTGTTTGTAGCAAAGATTTGAATTTATTTTTATGTGATTTGCATATTTATTTCTGCTATGTATGAAATCTGTAGTATTTAACAGATCTAGCTCATAGTTTGTATCTAATTTACATACAGGGGAGACCTCTTAAACATGTAGCCTTTGTGTGCAGTAAATCCATTCATTGTAAGAGACTGGTTTGTTTTATGAGCTGTTAATTAAAGTTGTTTTCGATATAAGACAATTTGGGGAAAAAAGCTAGTATGCAGTAGTCCTATTAATTGAAAAACCTAATTCAGAGTTACTTATATATTTCACCACTATTATTTTTATATTTTCTAGACAATTACTAAGAAATAATAAAAATTGAATAAACACATAAATATATAAAATTAGACGCTTGTTTGTGAAATATACATTTGAACACTCAAGTACACCTCTTACATGTGTACAACAAAATGGTAAGAAGGAGGCTGAAATAAATGCATATATTCTATTCTTACAGATTTCTTGTATCTCTTTATTATTTTCTTATGCTAATATAATAGTAAGAAAAATATATGGTAAATCAATATTTTCTGCAACAACTAATGTAGGTAAGTGTGGGAAAGTCAGTGTTAATGTGAAAGACGGCTTTATTATACAATCAGATATCCATTGTGGTGGGTCATGGTGTTGTTTATTTTATGTGCACACTTACTAATGTGTTTGCAGGTCTAAAAGGATATAGCATAATAAAACATCAAGAAGGATATGGAATGCTCCAGTGTAAGCAACTTCAAGAGTCTTTACTCATATTCCAGAGTTTATACATGGCAGCACATTAATCATAGTCACTGTGACATTCAATAACTTGAAATTGTGTAAAAATAAAAAAAAAAGATAATTGGGCAAATCGTTACTTCCTTACTGCCATTTACTAAAGTCAAGTTGTACAGATAGCTCAACTGTATTTTCTTAAGCTCAGAAACCTTATGCTGATTGAATGAGTGTTGGGTGAAATGGCTGAGCTGAAGTTCATTGGAGAGTCCCCACTGACAAGGATGCCAGCAGGGTTTTAGCCTGTCATTTTGTCTGTAGTTTTCTAGACCAGACTTAACCCCCAAAATGTTTTAAATGCTGCAGGACTAAAGAAACCTAGCTGCAGCTCTGAAATGTACTTGTTACCCTTACTAAAGTTATCCTTCATAATTACAGATTTCCATGAAACTGAGATTTAGAGAATGGCAGGATACTACCAATAACACAGCAAGTATGTGCAAGATACATTCAACATCAAAGAACAAATTGATTTAGGAAATTGTTCCTTTCTAGAGCCTGCTGATACCTCTTAGCATTTTCACAATGTTTAAATGTCTAGAGCAGCAAAGATTTAAATTTGAAAAAAAATTGGGAGGTACATTACTGTGGTTAATTCAACACATTTCTATATTCATATCAGCCTGTAGCACACTATAAAGTTTTTAAAATATTCATCATGGTGAGTTTTTGACATAATCTCAAAGATCCAGTAAGGCTTCTGTTCAGAGGACAGAAAGAGTCATCGAATATGCATTGTATTTTATTCCCTACAAATACTACACCACATGAGCAACATCAGCTGATTAAAAGGGATTTCCAGGGAAAATTGGAAGCACAGTAAAGAAGCACTTTCCTTTATAAAATAGTTCAGATTGTGTCAAACACTTGAAAAAAAAAACCAAATTAATTAGTGAAAATACTTAAAGCTGTATTTCATCGTAAGCAAAATCTTGAACTAGGCTAGTGATAAATATATGCATATAATGATAAGCACATTTCTCTCTTTTTTGCCATGACACATAAGATTTTATATTCAAATAAGCAAAATTTTTCTCATATATTACTTTCCACTTCAGGTTCCTTCCACAAATATTACTTAATAAACTGTATCCTCTACATAGCAACTGCAAATAATGAATCTTAAAGGTGTTAATTTCTTCTTTTAAATAAAATCTTGTTTAAAAAAGAAAAGTTAAATAAGTGAAATAAGTCCAGTATTGCTCATTCAAAGAAATACTGTCATTTCACCTCTAATTTTCTGTTCAAATCAAATACTTTCCTGGTGCAAGGGATTCTTAAGAAACTATGTAACCATGGTTTATTTCAAATATTTTTTGAATATCAGTTGACTATTATACCTCTATACTTTAGCCAAGCCAAATCTTTCCTGCCAAGAAAATCTTTTTATAAGATATACGCAGTAATTACCAACCGCTGAATTCCATGTATGTCTGCAGAAGTTTACACATTTTTTACCCACACAGAAAATTAGGGCCACAGAAAGAGGATCACAAAAGTCCTCAACAGCACCATTTTTACAAGGACCTGAGTCAACAGCAGTATCATAAGTTCCTGAATAGGAAAGAGAGAGCAAGATGACACCCACCCATTCAGTCATGCAACTTGTCAAACAGAAGCGTTTGGCTTGCTTCTCTATTCTCTCCTCATCTCATTTCCAACATCCTTTTACTTCTAGTGTCTTCAGCGTGGCTTTTAAAAGTGTAGATAGATTACATGTAGTGATTTATGCATTGAACTTTGAATTACATAGAAAATAAAAGAGTGACCGTGAGAGCAGGTTTCTGAAGTTTCTGTTAAATGGTATTTTCCCACAAGTGGAAAAGAATGCTTGAAAGATTTCCATGTTGTCTCTGCAAAGAATGTTTTCTAGTTTTAACTGCCCACGAATGTGTTGATATAACAGATAACTTGAAAAAAATGACAAATGGTTAAAAGTTTCTGAAATATATTCTCCTTTAGTATGAGATATACTTTCATCAGTGAAAATGCTAAATTATTCTAACCAGGTGTCAAATTGTCTATAAAATGTTTGATTCGAAGTTATAGATTACTTGGACATCCCGTAATTCTTTATTTCAAACCACAGTTTTAATATTTAACTTCTGCTCTGAAAATACTTACTAATAATTAATTTGTCTGGGGTGAAACTCTTCCTCAATTCATCTCCTCCATCTGCTTGCACATACTGTGAAATTATAATCAGCTGTAATTTGTGACAGAGACGTGCCAAACATTTCTAAAACAATTTGGAAAGTGGCAGACTGGAATCCTTGCCAACTTGCACTCCATGCAGATGCTATTTCTTCTTCTCACTTTCCTCACCAAAGCTGAGTTTAAAAAAGAAATCTTGAAGTTCTGTTAAAACAATATTTGTGGAAACCAATCCACACTATTTTGTTTTCCTCCTGAGCTGTAACAATTTAGGGTCTGAGTCCAATGCTCATGGGAATCAGTAGGAAAATTCCAGTTCATTTTGGCTGCTGTTAGCTTAGATGTTAGACAGTTCTTCCACAGATTCCAGATGAACCCACTAATTAGACACAAAACAGACAGTATATATTCTCAGAGCTTGCTTATTTATTCATTCACTCCACACTCTTAGGGTTAAAGATGGATTTACAAATATTAGTGACTATTACTCTTAAGATAAATAGCAAGAATTTGGTAGTAAAATGAATGCTGTGGGTGTTTGCAACAGGGTAGTTGCCTATTATTTCTTATTGCTACTCTTAATTTCTCTTGAATTTCAAAACAGAGGTAGATTATGAAGATATTAAAGTGAATAAAAAAGATCACCAAACAACAACAAGGCTTGTAGATTATAGGAACTATGTTACACTCCTCTCATGTGTTTTAATTATTTTGAAGTTTCCAGTTGAGAAAAACATTGACCACTTGAGGTCTATAAGTCTATACAATAAACTACACAGTTGTGAAGGGTGAGCAACATCAGTAGTTTATCAGCTTGTTTCAGAGCCCAAAGCTTGCAAACTCTGATTCATGCCCATTGATTATTTGAGTCTATAATTCAAGTCTTCCAAGAGATCAGTCCAACGAACCATTCATATGTTTGAGATGGTTGCACTCTTTCTAGCACAGCATGTGACATAGAACTTCTACTTTATGACAGTTTTGGAGATGGTGTAACATAGACCTTAGAAAACAGTATTTAGACTGAGTAGTGAATTTCTTTTCTTCAAGCAGAATTTCTGAAATTATGTTCCTATTTGGCTAAAAAAATGGATTTTAAGGATTTTTTCAGAGAGCTATGTATGTATAAAATAGGAAAAATCTGAAATGATGTAAAAATGTAACAAAAATTCTTGTACCGCTCTTTGTTTAGAACTACAGGTTCAGTCAAATGTTGTTTTCTCAAACTTTCCTGTTAAACTGGGTTTTACACCTTTTAATTCCAAGCAAAATGCATATCTAGGATTACCAAAGGAAAAATATCTAGAGTCCTAGATGGAAAGGAAACTGCTGGATGCTGTAAATAGTCCTATTCTTCCCAGTCCCCACCACCCCAGGCAGCTGTGCTGGCTGGGCACAGGGGTCGGGGGCAGGAGGGTTGACCCAGGTGGTGGCAGCAGGCCTGGGTTTATGCTCTGTGCCCTGTCTGTCTGTCTGGGAGGGCCACACCGCTGCTGCCAGCTCTGCTGGTTTTTGCTGCAGGAGGCCAGTCCTGCATGTCCAGGAGACAATATTTATTGTGCTTTACCTCATTTTATGAAGCAGGTAATCCCAGCTGTCTGATGCACTGGAAACAAAAGGGAGCATGGTCTCTTGATGTTATTGTCACTTATTTGCTCTTAGGGGAACCGAGTTGCATACATTTCATGTCATTAATTGTATGTGGAGCAAAATGTTTCTACTACATTGGGAAACTTTGTTTATTCAAGATGTTCATGGTCTTTTCAAGGTAAAGCTCACATCTATAGAAAAAATTATTTCAGACTTTAATGTGTGCTTAAGGACCCTTCTAAAATGAGGATTTAATGTACTAACAATGCATTTAGGTATGACATTTACTTCCATTTTACAAAGCTTTGGAATTATTTGAACTAGAGGCAGACATATAAGAAACGAATAAATGGAGATTATAGTAGGAAAGCTGATATATGAGGGTTTTTTTGCCAAGCAGTTTAGCTATAGGACAGAACAAGCTTGCCAACATTTTTCAGAATTATTTTCCCTCTAAATGCCATGGATGGTGTGCTAGAATCAATAAGGGGAAAGTAGCATTAAAACCACATAACATGCCTTTCAGTTGCCAGTAATCAAATGTGACAACTTTTCACCGTACGTATAAAACCAAAGATTGTATAAGGAGTACAAGAATGCTGTGTTTATCAGTAGAGATGACAAAGAAAACTAGACCAAATATTTGGGAAAAATAATAAGGGCTACCAAAGAAGCATGAGGGATGAAGCTTATGAAACAAGTTTCATTTCTTTCTTTAGCTGACTGGTTATAACAAATATATGATAGATTTTATTTGCCTAATCTTATTCAATGTTTCTAGTTAATTTACTCTTCCTTTCATCATTTTTCATTTACTACTCTGAGTTTTAAGCCCAAATCACATTTACTTTGGGAAGGCTAAATCTTCTTGTGTAAGTAAAAATTGATGCCGTTAGGTATCATGTGTTCCATGCCTCTCATTTCTAAAACTATGATTTTTTTTTTTAATTTTCTTAAAACAAATTGAAAATTCTTATCTGAATCAAAAGTAGTCACTGATGTATCACTGAATGTCACAGGGCTTCAGTGGCAACAAATCAAATCAAATTGAAACCCAGGTCCTCTAAGATCTTGAGATATTTATTGTAGTGAATAATCAAGTTTCCGTTAAGAACTGGGGCTTCTGGTTTTTAAAACCTTAATTTTATATTTGCAGGCTTTTTGGTAATACTGCAAGGGTTTAACTGTACTTTCTGTCGGTAAATGAAAGATGTTTCTCACATGACTTCAGGATGTGGGGCTCCTAAATTAAGAAATGTACTGAAAGACTTAAGCTGCATTAAGTTAACTGGACTGCAAAAGCCAACTGTCTGACAGGAAAAATTATGTAAGACTGTAACACTAGCAGCATCAATCAGCCTATTCCTTATTCTAATTCTTTTAACATGAATTTATATTTCTTATCAAAAGGTTTTCAGATTCAAAAATATCAACCATATCTACACATTCAGTAGGGTATTACTTTTATACCGGATCAAATAAAGCAAGAAAACAAGAATATGTTTTACTGAGACAGCAAAATATGTGTGTCTTTAACAATTTCACTAGGTCAGAAAACAAAACGGGTATGTCTCTCAAGCACAGAAAACAAGCGTACCACACTTCCACAGCCTCGTGCACCACATTTACTGGTGTTACTGGGCCACTTAATGACCCCTTTTTTTTGCTTTTGAATTGTGTAAGCATATCAGCTTTTATTTTAAATAACTTCTATATTAAACAGATTCACAGGCTTTTAGTAATTAAACAGTCAAAGAAAGGAAAAGAAGGAGTGCTTTATGGCAGGACTTACTGCTTGTCTTCTGGTGCAAGCTGCCCAAGCTGGTACTACAGTTTGTGAAGAGAAGGCTCAAAGCTCTCAGAATGCTGTCCACTACTATATAGTTAATTAAATTTTAAAAATTCCCCTTTACAATTTCTGTCAAGGAATAACTCATGAGTGTGCCGGCTTTAAGGGCTATGAGTGTGCCAGCTTTAAGGGCTCTGCAGTAGGGAAGTGCCAGCCGTTCTGCCCATAGCTGCTCTGTGGTAGTCTGTGCTGGGTGGCTGCAGAACATTTACTTCAGTGTAAGAGAATTGTGATTTTCTTGTGACACAACAAAGTAGGAGACTGGAATTGAAATGGAAAAACAACAAGCACAGCATTTGAAGTAATTATTAGAAGTAACCTATCTCAGATGTGTGAGTAAAAATACTGAGTCAAATTCCAGTCTCACATGCCTTGGTGTAAATCCAGAGCAAATACATTATATTCAATTTATGTTAAGATAAAACTCTCCATGCTAAAACTTTCAAACTTGAATTTATGACTGATGAAAATATTCTCACCTCATCAGTCACAAGTTACATGGTTTACTTTCTCTAGAGGATTTTCTGCCATTACAATCAGCTTTGTCACTCCTATCTCACTGCCTATAAACCCGGTTTATATTCATACATAAAAAAGACCATCTGGGCACCTATCCAACACTTCTTCCAGAAAAGACAAAATGCTGGTGGAGTATGGGCATCTACCTGTTCTGAGAGGAGACTGGGCAAACTGGTATCGCACCTGTCTGGGGACTTGCGCACAGAATTCAGAGCAGCAGTTTGTGGGAGGGATAAAAATTCTGGCTGACACATCTGACAAGAGAGAAACTCTCTTAGCTGATGTACAGTATGACTGCACCAACAAGTTATCATGAAGTAACTGAGAGACTTAATTTAGGATTTGACACATGAATGGAGAGGTGAAGCTTTAAACATAAATCTGGTGCAAATCACACACTGAAAGCTTCATACAAACAAGCAGACTGTACATTTGAAAGTGTGAGAGGCACTGACAGACAGGCATTTGATAACATGATAAATGGAGTCTGGATTCATCCAAGGTGAGAGTGACTATTATCGGGCTAAATCAAAGGAGCTGAGAGAGTTTTCCCAGTTCTTGAAGACAGCATTGTTTTGGTTTGTTATGGCCAAACTATTCTGGAGTTTATAACCTTATCATAATAGATTTTAAAATAATAGTTTCCAAAGCAACTGCCCATAGAAACTCTATTGCTCCAGGTATATATAAAGTATCTTGGTGCACTTTCGTTTAAGGGGCTGGCTTTCTCAAACCATGTAAATATAACTTTTCTACATTTACTGATGCAAATGCATAACTGCACAGTTTACCTACAGTACTAACACTCTTAAAATATACGTCTATTATAATCTCTTTGCAAATTATCTAGGTAATCATACACTTCATTAATAACCAGATTTTTACAATTTTTGTATCAGTATTAATCCATTCATAGAATTATCATTTCAATACATGTTTTTTAGCTCACAGGGGAAATCAGCTCTGGAGCTGAATGCTGCCTACATAGAGTAAATTTAATCTGTGCATCTATGTAGAAAATGCTTCATCTATTTTATTTCATGTACTGAGAGGTTAATTAGAATATACAATCAAGATTAGAAATAGCTAAGAAAAAAATAGAAGAATCCTATTTTCCTTTCAATTGTAATGTACGAAATACAAGCCTGTGGGCTTGGCAATCATACATACCCTTTTGACAGGTGTTAAGCTAAAAGCTAACTTGTAATGCAAGTTTTTGTATTTGACTAACATAAACATATTCATTTTGTTTTTACACAAAGGAAAAGAGCAAGCCACTATTTTGCAGTTTTTCTCATGCATGTAATTTTTAAGTTGGATCAAAGTTGGCAATGTCTTCAGTCACTCAGCAAAGTCTGAATACACTAGCTCTATGTTACACTCACATTATCATAATTTATAAGACACTAACAAGAAACTGAACAAGGCAGAACAAATCCTAAGGGTATTTGAAACAGCATCTCATAAAGGCTATTAAGGAAATCAAACTACCAAGGGCACACTTTCAGATAGATAAATAACTGGTTAAAATTTTTTATACAGACTGAGAAGGGTATTCCCAAGTGGAAGTTTATGTTGTTCAGTGTGCTCATAAATGGTCTGTAAAAGAGGGAAATACTTGGGTAGGAACTTTGCTGATGACACTAAAGATATTCAAGACAGAAAAGGTTAGATTCAGCCATGGAAGTCTTCAGAGGTTTCTCGTATCATGAAGGGTCAGAAGATTAAAAACGATTAAATAAAACTAAAGTAAACAAATGTAAATTGATGCATAGGGGGAAAAACTCCTAATTGTGCTTATGAAATAACCATTTGTGAAATGACAGTTACTTTCAGGAATGAGAATATGTACAGCAATGCATGTAACTACTTTTTAAAATCAGGCTAATCCTTTTAAAGGGTAGTAAAAAAATCAAGTAAAATATAAAAGATTATTAGAAAGGAATAGAAACAAAACATAAAGCAGCATCCATGTCTTAATCACGTAAGGTTTTCTTTCCCCCTTCTCCACCTTCAGAAACCATACAGTAGAACTCAATGTGGAGGAAGGTGAGAAGGATGAGCAAAGGTGTGGAACAGCTTCTGTACAGGCAAGAGCCGTGATTAAACAGACTAGAAGCACTTAGCCTGAAAGGTTATAGAAAGATCAGTGAAATCACAAGTAGCATGAAGATGGTGAATTAGTAAATGATTGCTCACTTCAGAGAAAAAAAAAAGAGAGTGAGTTACAATAGATAAAATTAGCAGGTGGCAGGTCCAGAACAAACAAGAGATGCTTCTGCAAAGAATATGCAATTAAGCTGTGACACTGCTGCTGTAAGATATTGCAGATGGAAAAGTTTGCATGGCTGCAGATGAATTCATGACAGGAAAATCTGCTTCGGACAATTAAATGCAGACACCATTTCTGCAGTTCAGGAACTACCTGAGTCACAGATGACTGGAAAGTATTCTGCCGAGTATCTCAGCATATAATATCCCTATCTACTTGTCCTGCTCTCATGCACTTTCATTAGGCATCTGGTACTGGCAAGTGCTGAAGAGAGAATCCTAGCCTTGACAGAGGTGTGGTCTGACTCCATATGGACATTCTTATGTTCTTATATCAATCTGCATATGATTGGGTAAATGGGAAATATATGTGCTCCTTTATTTAATTTCTTTCTTTATTAACTCATTCAAGAGGCACTTAAGTTGAGAGCTTCTTTGGAAGACATACCTTATGAAATCAGGGTAGAGATCTGATAAGGCCTTAACAATATATAGTAATCAAATACTTTATTTCCTTTAGTTTTTGCAATAGTATATAAAATCTCATTAGTTTTGCTGATTTGTAATATACAAAGTCTTCCAATGATTTTGCTAGTAACAGTGGGTTTGGTTTGAACAAGTCCAGGTCAGGAATATTTGCTACACAAATGTATGTACTATTCTGTGGGAACAAATTAGATCTTGTTCAGTTAAATTTCCAAAATTGAATAACCAGATATTCACTTGTTTTGGTTCTATCCAAATTGGCACCTATGCCATTTTTTCACATTCTTACATTCAGAAAGAGAAATTTTTTTGATAGAATGCATACAAATTTCTAAATCAGATTTATTTCCCAAGTGTACTTTTTGTATGTATCAAAGTTTTGGCATTCATCATTTGTAATGGAAAATTAAATTATACACAGCTTGAGTTTAAACATATAAGAACATAAAGACAAACATGCATTGTCCATAAACAGGATTTCCTATTGAAGTCCACAGGATAAGGTTGGACTTCCTTAGGTGGCTTTGTAAAATCCAATAAACATATATACATCTTTAATAGCATAAATATTTGTAAATCTGTGAATTATGAACTTGGAAAACTGCAAGTCTGCTCAACAAACATAATTTCAGAGGCCAAGCTAGAACTGCAGTTTTTGAACATGCACCGAGCTGCATGTTGGTATATAGAATTGTTTTCTATATATTTAATTTCAGAAAGAATTTTGAATAAAATACTTCACTGAAAAGTCAGTGTTGATCAGAAAATTGAAATTTAATTAAATTTTAATGGTGTTTATCCAGATATATTGATAAATCCTTAGAATTTGATGGAACTTAGTAAAACTGCCTCCACATAGCCAGTTAGACATTATGTCTTATCTAGTTTACTTAAAGTCAGCTAAAACTAATTTGTATAGGCAAATGGCCCACTTTGATTGTGTTTTCACATTAAGGAAATCAGATAGAAAGGTAAAAATTTAGTTTTTAATAAAAAGGAATCTCATTTTACTTTTTTTGCTATAATTCTGAATGCTTTTGAAGGGAGTTCTGATTATCAAATTTGTCCACAGAAAATTGCTGAGGTTTTTAAAATGCATAATGAAATTACATAAAAGTTAATTCTGCTAACAGAAACCTTCAAGATCTTTAAATACCATTATACTTAAGCTGAAGCAGAGCACTAAGCTTTTTTATGAGACAAAAAATTTGCCTCCCAGGTGGATAAAATATGAAGTTGATGGATGGTTAGAGAACTACAAAAAATGGAAGCAGAAATCTGCCCGTTAAAGCAGCTTGTCACATTGGCATTGTGATAGAGGTCTTTTGGAATCTATTCTCTAAAATAGCAGAAGACAAGTAAACGGTCACATACAAAGAGAAAACGAGTCCAAATGGGAGGCTGTTGAAAAGGCTTGGGAGTCAGAACTGAACAAATGAAAAAAGTCAGAGCAATTTTGCCTGGCCTACTAAGCTAGTGTTGGTGACACCAATTTCTGTGCCAGAGGCACATGAGAAAGGATTAAGGAGATGTCTACTTGAAATTATACAAACCTGTTGACTTCCTAGGCATATGACCAGGTTTGTGATTACAGCTTTCACCTCCAGACTGCATGGATTTAAGGTCTGGTTCCACTGCCAAGAAGCTTTAGCTATATGAATCATGCCCCATGGTACAGTCAAAATACCTTCAGGACTGCAAGTCTACATCTTACAAGTGTAGAAGGTTTTGCATGACTTGGAGCACTTTTTTCTCTAATGCACAGTGTTTGTTCTTCTAGCCTATATTGGATGGGCTTTAACTTGTCTTCTGAGTCCTCAGAGTGTCACTGCTATATAAGTAAGAAGTTTCAATCCCTAGAGCCTTTTAGAGGCTGAATATTTTTCATAAAATATTAAGCTAATTTCAAAGCATGAAAAGCTTGTAAAATGCCCAGTGGACAGATTAAAAACAAGAGACAAAGAACTAGCTTCTATCTATAAATAGTTTTCTGTGCTTTTTTTACCTTGCTCTATGAGCAAACATCAATGAAACATGAAATTCTCCTTAAGGAGAAAAGCGCAATCTTCTTTCTGCACTAGCACTCAGTGCTCACCTCTGCAGCATGATGCAGTGGCAGGGAGAAATGTGTGAGCCGTTCCCAAACGAGATAGCAATAGGTCTGCACTAGCCTTAGTTATCCTTTCAGTATTTGTGAGATTCCTAAGATTACTCTGCCTGGTTTCGGTCTTTCCTCTCCAGTTTGGGTATTGATGTACTGGAGTGATTCCAAGTGAGGGCTGCCGTGCTGGATAAGCGTTAGAAAGGGAGCACTGACGGGGGGTCTGACACCTGAATTGACTACGTAATGGCAGGGGATACAGAAGATAGGACAGAGGCTTGTTGGAAAGGCGTAACAGATCAAGAGGCAGCAGATCTGTTGGAACACAGGAAATTCCAATATCATGTAAGGACAAAATTATTTTGCTATGAGGACAACCAGAACAGGAATCCAGAGGGGCTACGGCATCTCCATCCTGGCAGATATTCAAAACTGGTCTGAACAGTGCCCAAGCAACCCAATCCGATTTAAGAAGAATTTTGGACAAGACCTCTGGAGGTCTCTTCCAACCCAGTTTATTCCATGACTCCATGCACTCTTCTGTCCCTTTCTTCCTTCCCCCACAAAAAAAAAATCATATAGAGTATAAGGATCCATGTGATTTTTTTAAAGTTATTTTGGAGTTTATGATATATTGAATTTTGGTTAACAGGTGAATTAATATGGCAAAGTATTGTCCTAGTAGATCAAAGAGTCTAAAGAAAGGTATTTCTGACTGACTGATTCAATTAAATAGTGCATTGAACTGTAGAATCTGAACAGAAAGAATTTTTTTCCCACCAAGGCTTTCATATGCCCTGAAGTATTTTTGAAAAGCCTGTTTCATGCAGAGTGGCTTTTTGTTTAATGTCCCATGAAATTTAAATATATGATTAATATATTATAATGATTAATAAACTCTGTTATTCTCTGGGACTGTTCAACGACAATGATTTTATCATATGAACTACTGAAAGAAGTGTTCAGAACTATGCTTGCTCCATATCTTTTCACAAAATCCTTCTTTACAGTAGGGTGGAAATTGCATAATGGCTGGTAAAGTGATCAAGTCTCTAAGTCTACTCTGGTTTGCTCACTGGAGAACAAGAGGTAAATCATTCACACTCAAGGGAAGGCTGCAGCCATGGAACCCAGCAAAGGATCCAGGCACAATAAAAGGGATGTGCCCTGCAGTCACATTGCAGCTTGGGTAAAAATGACGAGAAGTACGCTTGATAGCTGCGCTTAGAAAGCTCAGCACACACTAATGCCAGCTTCTGACGAGGATGTTTAAAGCAAAACTCGCTTCCAAAGAGGTCCCCGCTTTGTGAGTTGTGCCGGTGCATCATTCTTCATTGCCGCTGCTGCCTACCTGCCTCCACTTCACCTCACACAGTTGTGTATTAAAGTGTTGTGCATGATGTCAATCTTTTGAACTTACATACAATACGTAGCTTTATTGTGAAGTATCTGATAATATCTTCATTCTAATCTCTTTTACAGGTCTATGGAAACTGCATTCATCAGAAAATATCTGCTGGTTTACACATAAGTGACACACACAGAAAGAGTGGATATGATTTGTATTAAGATTACAATCATAAATAGTAGTTTTTAAACTATAAACTCCCAGCATTTTTAACAAAATTCAATATAGCAATGTTTACCATTGTTGGCCTTCATAAGTCCTTGCCCAATATCACTGCAAGTGCTCACCTCTGCCTTTCCAGACTTCCAGACTTCATCCCTAGCATGGTTGTCCTTTCAGTTCCCCATTTTTGTCCTGAAAGGCCAGAAGTTACAGAAAACCTGATTTCTATTGTAGTTGGATATTTGTATTGCACTGCAAAATATGGGAGCCCAGGACCAGTGGTTTCTAGGACAGCCTTGACCCAAACAGTGCATCAGTGCTTAGCAGGGGATAGGCATGAAGACCCTTTCCAGCCTGTTCAGACAGAGTAGGACTGCTCCTCACAACTGCCTGCCTGACTAGCCTAACTGGGTGAGGGCAAAGGGAAACTGTGGAACTTTTCCACTGAGCCATTTCCATTAAGGCAACAGACTGGGGAGTCATTGCAAACCCCCACAACATAGAGGACTTTCTGGTCTAGTTCAGACTACACAACCAGGAAGCAACAGTGGATTAAAGATGCTTTTGTCTCCTCACACTCTTCTTGAATGTACCCTGCTCAGCTATGGTACAACTGTGGGTTTAGACCATTGAATTTGTATCAGAACAAAGAATGGTTGCCAGCTAATCATTTAAAGATGAGGCAAACTCTGGGATCGAGGCAGACAAAAGCTCTCTAGTGATCTTTATATACCCAGGTACCAGAATCGAACTGCTCATTAATCTTTCTCTAGAACAACCCTGTAGTGTGACCTACATCTTACTTGTGCTAATAATGTTTCTGTATATTTCACTTTATTTTATGGATCCTGTGCTGAAGACTTCAGTGTTAAAAAAATGTATGGTTATATTAGTTTTGGTTGCATCATTTGTGGTGCATTGTTTTAGAGGCAAGTTACACAAGAGAGAACCATTTCATTACTGATTAAAGTGTTTTGACCTCATTAGTTGAGCAAACAGGAGAGTGAACCACAGGCCCTTGGGTATAGCAAAACCTTGTCTCAGCCTAAATCTATCTCCTGTGAGAGTGGAGTCTGCACCTCGGAGATGTTCTTGAGACCTTGGGTGTCCTTTTAAGCCTCTGGCTGAATAGCAAGTGCTGAATGGACACAGCAGTGAAGTCATGTTAACATATAAAAGAAAAAGTGCTGCAATTGAAATTAGGTCTGTCCTTGAATGGCAACTGATTTGCAAACAAATGGAGAAAAATGTCCGCCTAATTCTGGTGCAGAGGCCTCACTGCATGAATTTTGTTGAAAGCTAGTTTTGCAGGAATGAAATTGTCAAATGAAATTGCAAATGTTTTTCAAAAGTCTTTACAATTTCGCTCAACCCTGCATATGACCTGATCTGTAAACCGGAAAATTAACAAATCAAATCATAACATTTATACCTAAAATTAGTCTCTATTAAAATTTTGTGGCGTATTTAAATTCTTCTAACTTTTTAAAAGTTGCTGAAGCCTTCCACCTATGGTACTAAATAACTTTATGTCTATTTTGTGTCTTTAACAGAGGTGACATGTTTACAGTTGTCCATTTCTCTTAGACTTAAAATATTGTGTTTAAATCTAAACACAGTTTGAAACCAGCTCTCTTCAAACATTACAAAAAACTCCAACATTTAATGCTATAGCAACTTCATTCAGGAAGCAGGTTGCTTCACTCAAGCAAACTGTGGTGCATGGATTTTTACATCCCACTAAGCTATTAAGTTGTAGGACTGCCTAGACACAGATTTTATTTTATTCATAATATATAACATCAACAATTTTTAAAATATTTTACAGATTAAAATAAATTATCTTATGGCAGCACTGGAGGAAGCCATTTTGCAGTCACTCTTAGGGTCCTGTTCTGCAGAGTTCTTACAGCCTCAGCTGACACCATGCACTGAACAAAAGACATTCAGCTCTGTGAAGGGTCTGAACCTCTGTTAGAGGAAAATAATTATTCTCTTTCCCATTGAAGTCAACTGGTTTTGTTTGTTGACTATAGATGGATCAGGAATTTTATCAACAGCTTTTCAAATCTACTGCTCAGATTCTGTTTTTTTTAAACAGCTGTTCATATAGGTGGGACTTAGTTAAACACTTAAGAATACAATGAATACCACAGTCATATCATCTAACAATTCGTATCATTACATAATTTTATGAAGACACTGCCTTCTGACTTTATAAAGGTAAAGCTATAGTGAAAAAATATGGAATTATACATCTATACTGGACTTTTTCATTAACTTTGTCCATTAATGAATGCATTATGACCTGAAACTTGACTAGATCTATACCTTACAGTTCTCACCCAGTTAAACTGTGTGCATTTTTGTAATCAATGTGCACAACTAAGTTTTTATGCCAAAATGAACGATTCAGCATAAGATGTCTATGTTCAAGCACAGTGTAAAGAGATACACCATGTGCAGAGGAGGGTTAGGCTGGAAGTATTGCCTGCTGCAACATGACTGCTCCGGCTCATGAGATCTGCAGTCTTTGTTGTGTAGTATCACTCTTCAGAGTGTTTGTGTCTGGCCATAAAGGACTGTTCTTTCTTAGCAGGGGCACTGCACTGCCTCCGTGTTACACAGACAAGGAACAAGAGCTGTATAAATGTGGTATAATTGGGTCATAAACATGTCAGACCTGGGACTCACCTGGAAGTGAGCATCATAGTGGGCAGGCACCTTCCCTGCTGCCCTCTATCCATTGCCTGGGATTTCCAATAATCCCCCTTCCAAATCCAGTTCTGGATCTTTTAGAACTTCTCTTTCAAAGGAGTACGAAAGGAGCAGAAAAATTTCTCCTGCCTCTCCTCTTTGATAAATTTAAGTAATTCTAAATCCTTTTTCCAGACTATTCAGGAAGAAAAGATGTCAATAAGCACTCATATCTTCATCTGCTGCATCAGACAGGTATCAACTGGCAATCTGAACCTAATTTATACTTTTGGGGGCTCTTGTATGGGAAAGACAAAATAATCATCTCTAACTGGCCTGCAGTTATGTGGGAAGAGAGGATTTCCAATCCCACTAGATGATGGCCAGGAAAGTACCGACAGCAGAGCATAACGAATTCATTGCTAGGATAAGAGAAGGTTTTGCTGAGGAGAGTAAGACAAGCACTCAGGCATTGATCCTACCAGAGCCCTTTTTCCTAAATATTGCCTCTCTTAATGTGCCTCACAAGTGAAAGAAAGGAGTTCTTAAAGGTAATTATGCCTGACTAGACACAGACCACCAGCCCTGAAGTTACAGCACTGCATTCTGTAAATGGCACATTCTGATTTCTAGTAAATATCTCAGCCACACACGAGCAGGTTAAATTGCAGCAGAAAACCAACCAAGAATTGCAGGCCAGCTGTGAAGAGTAAATGGAGTGATAAGATTATTACTGTATTGAGGAAGCAGAACAGAAAATTGAAGTACGAATTTGTCTGGGACCAGAAGCTGGAGAGACCCTTGTGTCTGGCCATTGACTAATATTATGTTTCCTCATAAGCTTCATTTATTTCTGCTGTTCATTGAATTGGCTCTTACCAAGATTTCGAAACAGAAACTTTTTCAGTGTATTGCTGCAGCACTGAAAGGTGTCACAGAGGGCAGCTACCTTTCACTTTGCCAAAGAGAGTAGAGGATGGTAGCATTTGTGTTCTGTTATTATTACTGTTGTAATTTCATATCCTGTTGTTTTAAAACTTTAAAAAATACTTACAGAAGTTGTTTGTCTACCACATTTCAATTGATAATTTCCTTTTATAATGTCTGAAGGCAAGGAAATAAAAGACTTTGTGATCTAAGTAAGACAAAATACTAAAGACATCATATTTTCATTTTGGATATTTATTTTAGTTTATGCTGTCAAAATTATACGGACAGTATCACAAAGACAAATTGATCAGAGAAAAGGCAGGACATCATGTGACCTGTGACCTGTAAAAATATTGTTAACAATGTTGAATTCACCACTACAGATTAAAAAGGCAATATCTTGGTGCACTGTGCAGGAAACCAAGTCTATGTCTCAACACCATGTGTTTTCGTGCCTTTCTCTCAAGATCTCAACAAGTACATTTTTTAAGCACATATTTTACCATTCTTTTCATGTTTTGTAAACATTTGCAATGATACCACTTGTGAACATCTTTGATGGTGCTTTTTAGTTTTGCTGCAAAATGCTTAGGAATTGGAAACCCTGCTGTCTGCTGAACTCGATTCACAACTTACGTCTCCATGTGTTATTGTTAGTGCTTAGTAGCAAGTAGAATTATCCCCATCTAGTAGGTGTAACATGGCATCTGTTGAGTCCATTGCCCTCACAGAGAAGCTAGCATGGGGAGTCTGATAGCCAGAAAATTTGTAATTAAGTAAGGCAAGACATTAATTCTCTCTTAAATCTATGCACATGCTTTTTGTGGAAAATGAACAAGATGTGTGGAGAGACAGGTTTTCTCAATTACCAGGGTTAATATTCATGTGCAAATACAGACTCAGCTAAACCCCACACATATGTTGTAATGTCTACATTCGTCATCCTTTTTTTTTTTTCAAGTGGGTATACAATATTCATCCAAAATACCCATAAAAGATTGACTGCAAAACTCACATTTTATAGCCTACCCCAGGAATGTTTGCATTAAATTGCTTTAGACTGAGAAAGTTTCATTGTGATCAAGACCCAAGAGACATAAAAAGAACATAAAGTATGTTATGTCATAGTGTGAGTTTATAAGCTAGGCTTCTACTTAATTTATATTATAGTGGCAATGCAAGAAGTTGTGGTTTACAATTAGCACAGCTATGCCTTGAGTTAAATGCTTTCTTTCCACTGGCAGTTTCAGGTACCTGCCTCTCGTGGAAAAGTTAAATGTCTTATGTGTATGTGTCCTGTAATTCATCATTTGAGAAAAATAAACCTTCATTATCAGACATAAGAACAAGTGCTGCCGACATCTCGTCTGAAGAAGCTGTGCCTGTATTTCAGTGGAAGCTTCATTTCAAGTTCCTCTTTGTTCCTGGATCACTGCCAGTGTTCAAATCTCTGCCTGAAGCTGGCACATGCTGCTTCTAAGAAGAGCAAGAGTTTAACATCTCTATTGAAAATTAAAGTGTACCCTGTGATTGGATCAGATTGGCTAAGTAGAATTCTATGGTTTATAATGTCTTTAGTTGGACATCACAAACCACAATTAGAAATACCGTAAGATTAATCTTTTTTAAGTTCTGAGACATATCTGCTCAACTTTTGAAGCATAAGGATATCTTAACAAAAGAGGATAGACTCCAACAGATAAACTAGGTTCCATAATCTTTCACCATATCTGTTTGGTGGTGTTTTTAAAAGATTAAAATGACAGAAAAAGCCTTGATCAAATCCAGTAAGCTCT
Organism: Eulacestoma nigropectus; assembly: GCA_013397775.1. Lineage (NCBI taxonomy): Eukaryota > Metazoa > Chordata > Aves > Passeriformes > Eulacestoma > Eulacestoma nigropectus. The sequence goes on from VZTE01001019.1 coordinate 1,331,569, forward strand.
AGAGTTTAACCCAGATGTCTAATACCACAGTACACTATCCTGGTCAGAATATCAAGGGGAAAATCAAAGCAAAAAGCATTTTATTTCACTCATTTATAAGTGAAACTCAAGCTGCTGTGATTTTACTGCTTTAAATATTTGCTTTCTTTTGTTTTCGTTAGCTTTGAGCATTAATTTGCATCTTGTCTCAATTACCTTTCTCTGCCAGTAGATTAGACTTTCTCAAATAAAACACCTATCATAAATATGTTGAATTTGACAGGCCATACTTTTTGAGCAAAAAAGTGGTGACTTATGCTTTAATATTCCTGAAATTTTCTGATCTTGAGAGAAATAATAATGTTTCTCATTTTCACTATGTCATACTAGGAAATACAAAATGTTGAAGCCCAAATGGAAGTTTTTGAATCAAACAAAAATATTTTTCATAAAATGAATCTTTTGGGTTTCCTTTTTATTATATTTTGAGAAAATCTTGCTGAAAATTAGAAAATTCACTGTTTATTCTTAGTTCCTGCAGAAGTTAAAATATTTTTCACACAGTAGCACCTTCTGGCATGATCTCCTACCTTTTTCTGGCTAAGAACTCTTTTCTGTCCAAAGGTACAGCTAGGTGGCAGTTTCAGCTGATTAAAATGCACAGAGGTGTTGAGTGTGGCTGCTCATTTACACAATTTACTGCTCTGTATTGCCCTCTGTAGAAGTTGTGAACATGCACCATATGGGGAGGGGAATCAGGGTTAAGACCATGTCTCTTTATTATTGATTTAAAGGTGGACCATGGGTCAGTGAGACTTTTTGGAGCAGGATAAATTTCAGCTATCTTGAAATTAATTGTAATTATGCCACCTATCCCATATTATACAATGATAATTAATTCAAAATGTTGCATTAGTCCATTACACAGATTAGAATTTCTTAGATATTTTTCCCCAGAGTTTTCATAAGACCTTTATAAAAGCTCTTTACATTCAGGTAATATTTATGCAGTGGTCCTCTCCTCCACACTGCATTCTTGTCTGTGCAACTCTGGTGAACTTATTGGGATAAACCTAATCCGTGTCAAAGCTAAGCCTCTCCTCACACTTTCAATTCTAATGGCTCAGAAATAGCAGGATCTGACAGATTGAGTCCAGCCTCCTCTTGCTTATAACACTGTTCCTTTCCTTCTCTTCACCTTTCCCCTCCTCCTTAAAAAAAAAAAAAAAAAAATAGAGCTACAGGGTAAGGTGACCCTGGCATAATAGGTGTTACAGATCTGAGAGTAGTTTTACAAGGTGCTGACCATTTACAAAAGTAAACTATAAGCATCAATAAGAATTGAAGGGTCTTACATTATAGCAACAGCTTGTCCTACACGAGCGGTATCGTGTGGTTTCTGAAACGCCCACTGCAGCATTCCAGCATTCTCAGCATTGTGCAGGTTTTGGCACTACACTATTGTACTTCCTGGGAGAAAAGAGAGAGGTTATAGAAAATAAAGGGCATGTAGCTCTAAAATGACCTGACAAAAACTGAATGTACAGCTCACTCTGGTTCTCAAATGAACAAGTTTTGTTCTTGTTCCCCATCTGCAGGAGGGAGCAGGAAGCATCTCCCTGCCTGTGAGATTATGTTAGAGATAAAGCTGGAAATGAAATTTCATGCCTCAGTCCCAGGAAACATTGAAAATAAGTGCCATAAATTGTCCCCAGGTGATCCAGGTACAGCCATACTCTGTACTTCACCAGGTTCATTATCCTACCCTATTTCTGCAGGTGCCTCATAAAATACTCCCAGTGTTGTCCTCACTTGGCTGCCCCATTGTCCTGGTTTAGGAATGGACTCCAATTTAGTGCTCCCACTAAAACCACCATGTTGCTCCCCTCCAGCTGGAGGCACAAAAGGCAAAGATCATGGGTTGAGATAAGAACAATTTACTGGTAACAACGAGATAAAAAAAGGAAGAGTAACAGCAACAATCTCCATAACAAAAGGTATGAGAAAAAAATTATTTACACAGAAAAGACCACGCCAATGAACAAATACTGGACTGTTCTGCCTGCCATATTTTCTTCACTAGAAGGAACATTTTTTTCCTCAAAGAGAGGGAGTCTCTTTCCCCTGCCCCTGACAATGACATGAAGTGGTATCAAATAACATCTGAGTCCTGACTATAGAAAAAAAACACTAACCCCACCCTGGCTGAAACCAGGACATTCATCAAAACACAATGATCTCACTATACCGTGCTGAAAAGAGTGGTGTCATAAATGAATAGTGTTAGTAGCAAACAGAGATGGACTTCTGTTGCTGTTGTACCGAGAGCAGCGAGAAATGACACGATCCAAGTTCTGGAAAAAAGTGGCTCTTTAATTAATTATAAATTGGTTTATATAACTTGGTTCACAAGAGCAGCATGGTACTATTGGTCTCTTGATCAACCACCTCCTAGAATGATTGGTGGAGGTTATACAACACCCATTTGAAAATATTTTCCTCAGAGTACCATAACAACGCTTCACAACAAAATCCAGGTACAAAGATAAAGAATTAGTTTACAAAACTGTCTTCACTGTTTTCATCTAGTCTGCGTGTGAAAGCAATGCTCTCACAGAATACTGAGAAAAAGCTGAAGAATTTCTCTGCTTCTAAATTTTTAGCATCCATAGACTTCATCAAGGGATCTGGCTTCTAAGTTACATCCTTGTTCCATCATTTTCTCCATGGCCTTTGGGCCATATTTGGAAGCCCCAAAGGGCACAAGGAACATGCTTGCCCTTTGGATCCAGGCACCTGAACACATGCACAGAATAGAACGGTGCCTAAGATAAAGGTGCTCTCGAGGAGTTGGCTCCATCCATGAGACTGTTTTCTCAAAGGCAATACCCCTGGAGGGCACCTACAAGCAGGACCCTCCACTGATTTGTGTATGTGCTGATGTTAGAGGGAAAGTGATTTTTAAACATTAAGGAAACATTTCAGGATGCAAGTAGCATAAACTTTTTGCTTAGCAAAGACTTTGTTTAATATCCAAGACAAAACATTCCTACAGAAGTAAAATGAAAGCAAATATCTGATTCCTGAGGCAGCATCCAGAGACCAGGTGTTGGTATTCTGTGGCCTTGGAGCAGTCTCAGACATTTGGTTTTTCTCTTGGATCATGTGGACATTACGAACATGGGACACCTAATGGAACAGGAGTGTTGACGCTAAGCTAGGAGACCTAACTCAACCTGCCACAGCCCTCCATAAAGGCTTGCAAAGCAACATCGGGTTTTGCCTGAAATAGAACAAACTGCACCACAGCAAGACTCGAAATGTCACTACTGAGTTAAACAGATTTCCATAGGACACATTCCTCACTTCCCAAAGTTGTCTGACTACTCTCTGCCAAGGTCCAAACAAATCCTCATGGAATATGTAGTTAATTGGCTGGTTACTGCATCCAGGCTGGTCCACCAAGTGCAGAGGGCTGTCTCGGAACAGTCCTTACCTCTTTGAAGTGTACTTCTGTGACATTCCTATAGATCAGGCTGGAGTGGGAAAGGTACTTTGTATCTATTCTCTCTGAAGGCATTGCAGTTCCACGTTAGATCACTGTGAGTAGGAAAGGACACAGAAGAGATGGGATGAGGAGAGAAAGGGGTGAGGAGGAGCTGCATGATGCAGAGAATGGTTACATTCACATTAAGCCCCATTTCTCTACTTGAGTGGGGTTTTCTGTATTAGTTATGGGCAGCAGTGTTATCCTGTTAACCAGTTCAGCTCCTGTGCTGACTGGGGGTACAGGGAGGAAAAGGTAAGCCAAAACAGCCTCAGGACACGCTATACAAGACACCATGAGGCTGAGGATGTAGAAGTGTTGGGTATCCTAGAACATCCCGTCATCAGCTCCCCGGACAGGATGGGGTGTATCAGAAAATGAACAAGTTACACTGCAGCCTGCCTTCTAACCTAAAAAACCTCAAAGCTCTATAAAAGAGCAACGTGGAACAGTGATCCCTTTGTTTGTGGCTCTATAATAAAAGAAAAATTCTTTCAACAATGAGGTACAGTGAATAATACCGAAAAGGAAATCCCTTTGACTACAAGGCATTCCAGCTGCACAGGATACCCTCAGGGATCCCTATATTCTTTGGAATTTGGGTATCTTTATGTATTTAAGAATTAATTTCCCTGTTCCTGACACTCTTGTGCTGGTTATCTTTCAGATTTATTGTTTGGGGTTTTTTAAGCTATCAATACAATGACACGGTCACCTTGGATAGGGAAAGATTGATTAAAATAATTTCTGAAGTCAGAAACAGTTCCTTTTAGTATTTAAAAAAGTGGAATAAATCAGTTTCCTGGATACATGAAAAGTCAGATGAAAGCCAGTTTTCATATTATTTCTATGCTGTGAATGCATATTCAAAGTATTCAGGTTACTACAGTAGCTTTACTCTGAATCTAACACAACATCCACCAGTCTTTAAGGTAGAAAAGACGTATTTTTATGTGCTGTGACATTTTTAAACTTGCACCACATTGCAAATGTAGCTGGTAGTTCTCACAGTCTGGTGTATTTTTAGACCTCTAAAAATTTGGACCTGAGGAACTGCCTTCTTTCAACATCTTCCCATGTCATGGCCTCTTCTCTGTAACAGCAAATGTTTAAAACCGAATTTTATTCTCTCTGATTTCTTCTTCCCCATATTTCTGTTTAAAAGATAAAATAAAAACTAATAGAGAGAGGGAAAAGATCAAAATTGTTCATGAACAATTAATAAAAACAGCCAAAAAACTTGCATGTCATTTTTCACCAGGGACTGCCTCGATTAAAATTTGTTTCTGAATTTCTGCTAGCCTTTCTAATTTAAACTCTGACATTATGTGAATTACTTTCCAATCCAGTGACATAACTCTACATTTGCACTTAAATATGATAGTTATGCAGTTGGATTTTCCAAATGAAATTATGAAAATTACATAAATTTGTGTTGTGTGTGAGTATTGAGGGTATATTTCTCGCCTATTATTTATCAGTAACCCATTAAAAAAAACAGAGAAATGCATTGTGCAAAGCATATTTTCAGAGAGCAATAGAAAAGCAAAAAATCTTGGAATTTTAGAGACTGATATATTTTTAATGGTTTAAGCCATTATTTATGAGAAACATTTTCAGATGGTTTGCATTCACTTTAATAGCCAGTTCCAACTGAACCTTTATGAATCATGTTTTTGTTTGTAGTAAGTTTACTTCTGATTTTGTATTGCAACTGAAATTGCTTCATATCCTTCAGTGTCTATGAAGGAATATAATTTTCAAGACACACTTTCACATCTATTTCAAAAGAAGGGAGGGACACTGGTGATAGTCTGGGGACTCAAGAGTGCAGATGAAAGAAGGAAGAAGGGGGGGACATGAGGGAAGATTTTATTTTCAGTTTATTTTCAATGTCTCCAGCACGGTTAGTTTGATTTTTCCTCTTGTGTTCCAGATTACAGGTGTTTCCCATTAAGACAAGTGAACTGACTTTAATGGCATCCTGCAGAGCTGTGGGCACAGAATACCTTCTGCGAACTGCCGATAATTATTTGTCCTGGCTTTGTTTCTGGAGATTCTACTTAAATTGGTTCAAAAACTGGTAATCTGTTTCATCCCTGAAGATTAACCCCCTTGAAAAAAAAGGAGGGGAAAAAAAGTGTGCTCCACATAATTGAACAGAATAAAAGAGCACTGGTACTATCTTTGTTAAACAAAGGAATGATTTTTAAAGTATGATAAAAGGAGACTTTGGAAGAGCACTCAATGTGAAGCACCACTATTAATGCAGCTTTACCAATTCTCTCAACAGCCTACACTGCAGACAATGGGAATGGTGATAAATCTAAACCTGATAGGATCTAAAACATTTATTATTTGCAAATGCTTATATTATAAAACATGCTGATGGCAATATCAGACCCGAGTAGTTATTTACATTATAATTAGATTTACAAACTCCATGCAGTCTGCCAACTCTTGGGCAAGACCACATGGACACGGGTTCACTTATTTCATGGGTCATTCTTTCATACCTTTTATGATCTTCAAATACCTAGATACGAGTGTAGGTTCTTGCACTACAGCTTTTGTATCAAGGTTACAATATGAAAAACCTTTCTTGTTTTCACTATTCTCTGACCTCCACAATTCCAGTAGCCTGAAGTTTCCTCTGAAACCTTCAGTTCAGCAAAACATTTGAATGCTTTGCAAACTCAGAGCCTATGAGAAGTGCTGCTCCGTGGGAAGCTCTCAGAATCTCCAAGACAATTGTCAGGAGACCAAAGAGGACAAAAGATGATTGCCTTTATAAAATGCATATTTATGTCTATATAAAGAGCTAAATTTTTAAATTTAACTGCATTTAATATATGTCTATGACATTTCAAACCACCATATAATTGAACTTGGAAGATGAAGCCACATTGTGACTGGCCATTTGAAAATCCTATTCACAGTGTTCTCAGTTGTACTTTCACTTTGCATTTGGCATGATCTCGCACAGACAATGCATTTAGCCAAACGCAACAATCATTCAGTCTTCTACTATAACATGGGCTACTGTGCATGGACATGCAAATTCCTTTGTCATCTGTATGATTTGCAATGAATAGATTAAAGAGGGAAATTCAGCCAAATCCTGATCCCATTGACATTGAATTCAATAGGAAAATAAGTTGAAGAAAAATGCTACTAGCTGATATCTATTGATATGTAAAATCTAATTCAGTCCATCTCCGCTTTGATGTTTCTCCTAATAAATTTCAGTGCACTTTTCATAGGCAGATAAAAACAGAGTGTATTTTATCTTAGAATCAACTATTGTGCAGTCACTTAGTTCATGTACTGCATACTTTTGAGACTTTTAAGAAGTTCTACAATAGCATAAGTTCAGAAGAGTACAGCATAACAGGAGCCAAAAGCATTATTACCCTGGTTTCCACAGAAAATTAAATGAGTAGTTGTCAAGCAGGTTTAGTTTTAAAAAGCAAAACTAGTTAAGAGTCATCATTTCATAATAATGAGTTGGACATGTGAAATGACATGACAAGTGTGGTGGTTTTTCCCTTTTCTCTTCTACAGTCGAAGAGGCACAGGTTATGGATACGCTGCAGTCAGTATTCGAGAGTGTGATAGCTTCAGCCACAGACTCAGACATGGAGATAGGTCTTGCCAGCCCACAGACAAGGGTTGTCTCATGCTGTCAGCACTGCAAATATTGAGATGAGATGCTGAGGTAAGACTTGGATAGGGCATAAATTGCACTTTGTGGCCACTCTGAACCATACAGACACAGGCCAGGTGGGACAGGTCACCTTGGAAAGCCTGAATTAGTGTAATCACACTAATTAAGATATTGCAAATAATGTTGCTAGCAGTGCTTGTACTACTGGCCACAACAGTGTCAAGCCTCTTATGAGCTCTCAAACTCACTGAAGCAGCTGGGTAAATGCCCAGATGGTTTTCCCAGAAGAACACGTGTCATAGTTCTTCTCCAGACTAGCATCTCCAATGGTACTCCAAATACATGTTCCTAGTCCCCAGCCACCACTGTTGGTACAGTTTAATCGTACCAATATATTCCACTGCTAAGATGCTCTCGTAAGAGGAGTAAGTAGCTCTTGAAGAACAGACTGTGTGCAGTACCTACTTTGCAGAAAAATAAAGCTTTTTCAGCTAAGCTTCTGATATTTTTTACAAGGATCTAAAACCCAGATTAGAGAAAAGTATAAGGAGATGACTATATATTATGCCCAATTATCAAATGCTTTTTCTATCATGTTGAGTACACTTTCATTGAAAGATTTCATACCTTCCAGTCTCTTCATCCATAAATTCATCATATCTGAGACAGATCACAGTTAAAATGTTTTTAAATGGTATAGAAAAGGCAGCTAGTATTTCTATAAGGTAAAAAGAACAGATTCTGTCAAGCCACAAACATACTGATATGATCTCCTGCAGCAAACAATCCCTCTGTGTAGCCCTATGTTCCTTTCAGAGTCATATCAGCTTCCACTTATTTCATGGTGAATATTGCAATTCTAAGAGGACAGGGTCAAGTCCCTGATGGAGTCATCTGTCATTCTAAATGTAGTACAATTGTGTTTTATTAAATCATGATAATAAAACAGAGAGAAGGGGAGAATAAAGAAAAACAAAAAAAAAGCAATGACTGGGGGTTTAGAGTGAGTCTACACTGACATTTTATTTTGACTTGTTCAAGAGCTTAGGAAGCACAGATCTCCCTCAGCCCCAGCCACTGTGCTTTGGTTCACTTCTCAGAGCAGTCTCAGGATGCACAAACTGGGTTTCTTTCAAGAGCAAATCAACCTGAAGAGATAATCCAAGATAGCACGAATGTGATTCACATGCTCACTCAGTTCACAATATCAGATTAGACCTGCTCCAAAACAGCTTGCTGAAACAAATTCAGGAGTTTTGTTCTCCAACTCTCTCCTGCTGGGCTGCACTGCCTGTTACTACTCATGGAGCCTTACTGACCTCTCTTACTCATCTTGTGAAGTCAGTCAATTACTCTTTAAGCTTTCTGATTTTCTTTTTCATGGGTACGAGTCCATTCAGCCTCTGAAGAATCTGTTTCTGAAGATAAAGACAAAATATGATGTACCAATGGGTTAATAAGCAGAATGCAACAGGATAACTACAGCAAGTTGGGTCTTCTACTGCTGCAAATCAGCTTTCCTGGGTTGACTTTAGTGGAGTTATGCTAATTTACATTATCTGAGGATATAATGCAGCATATTTCAGTAATTCAGATGCTGATTTTAGCTAGAAGTATGCATATTATAAACACATGTTGAGGCCCTGAGGGTACTTCTGGTAACATTGTTGATTCTTTGAGAAAAGCACACTGGGGTCACTACAGTTTGCACACACATATATTAACATTAGTGGAATTAAGGGTAGTTCATCTGCAGCTGAATGGTTTTTAATATCTTGACAAGTGTCAATCACATGATACACTTCTAAATAGTATCTAGCAGCTTATAACAGTTGATAACCACGAAAGTAATAAAACACAAGGAAATTAAATTCAAACAGATTTTACTACTATACATGCCATTTTTATTACAGCGACAAAGTCCTCAACCACTCACCATTGCTTTTTGCTTCTGCTTTTCTATTCACCTACAACCAATTTAACATGTTTTTAAGCAATATATCTGCAGAGGATTTATGCAGAGGCCACAGTACTAGAGCTTTAATTCTTCAGTCCAAATCCTCTGAAGCATTGAAATTTCTTCTAATTTCTCTTTGAAATTTCTCTTGACTCTGAATGGCTCAGAATATTTTACTACATCTAAACTATAGCTGAAGAGCCCTTAAACTGGTGAGGAGACACCTTGCTGTTTTAAATATAACATTTTTTAAAGGGTAGACATACAATTTAAAGGATATAAATACAGTTGCACACGAAAGATTACAACAACATAGGTATTTCTCTCTCGTATAAGTCAGGTTGATATTAAGTACCTTTATGCTGATTGTGCCTATAACAGTGGTGGACCACGTTCCTCTCAGCTCCTCACTGTCATCCACATTGGGGATTCAGGTATGGAAAAGTTCCTGCCTCTGGTTCCTGGATACCAGCACACCACAGCACAGAGGCACCTGAAAATGTAGAAAACACGGTTAAGGGATTTTTTTTTTTTTTTAAGATGAAGGCTGAATAGTGCTACAAGAAGATTAATACTTCCTTTGAATCCATAGGTTAAGGAGTGTATTTGAAGTATTTTTGGAGAATCAGTTACTGCGGTAAAAGAGCTATTTAACATAACTTTATCACTATACTGTTATCAAAAGACCAGGAGTGTGATGAAATAACTCACAGTATGGTTTAAACCCTGAGTAAGAAATCTGATATAAAATGAACAGTGTAACTGTCACAGCTTTGCTAACATGCAAAGTTTCCATCACTTAAGTGACTGATTTCCCAGGGCTTTCTGCTCTTGAAAGTTAGTAGAGACATTATAGTTTTATTCATTTAACTATCCATCAGCAGTTGGCAAATTTCGAAGTGACACTTATTTTGGCTCCTATTAATCACATTTTTTTCGCAGCTGTTACTTGAATTTCCTTTACAGAATTTTTAAATTTATATGAACATTGAATCTGTGTCAAATGTGACCTAGGAATGACCTTAAATATAATGAAAATCAAAACCATTTCCCTGTTTTCATTACTAGATTTTAACCAATTACTTCAAAATGAGCTCCCTCCCATTGGTTGGGGGTTTTTTCAGAGTAAAAAAACAATCTCTTTGTGTCATAAATGATGAAATGGACATACGGTGAAAATGAAAAGGGCACAAAATGCAGATAGCAAACAGAAAACAGGTAGCATATTAATTTTTTCCTCAATAAACTTTTTCAAGTACTTTTTTATCAATTATATATCTCAAAGGGCAGTTTATTACCTTTTGCATATGAAGCTCATTACATAAATGGAATATTTTCCTTTTAGATTTATAAAACCTACCAGAGGGCATAAGAAAAGAATAGGGGTGAGGAAAGGGAGGTTTGCAGAAGCATGCATATTTCCAGAGACAAACATTTGAAGGACTGTTTTTATAGCTCAGCTGGGACAATACTGGTCTGTACACTTCCTTTGATGGGTTTGTTTTTCTTTTTTTTAATTTCAAGATTTACACTCTCAAACAAAATATTTATAGATGGAGTCCCATTTGTCTGGTTTGAAAAAGAAATGTGCTATGAGCCTGGTTACCAGAGAACAGTGTAATGAGTTCAGAAAACATATGTTTGAAATTTACTTTAGGTTTGCAAATTTTACAGAGATTTTTACCCTCTGGGAGAAACGCAAGTATTTTACTCTTTGAATTAAAGGGAGGAAAAGGTTGCAAATTTAAACTATGCCTGCCAGCTGATAAAAAAAATTGTGTTCTTATCTGAGCCTGACAGACTATGTCTTGGACTCATGGATACAGTCATAGATATCCACGCAACTGATCAAGACTTGACATTTTTAATCTATCTATACAGAAAATAAGTTTTTTTAAATCATTCAGTAGCACAGTTTTCTACTTGAATGATGTCTTTCATAATATTTCCTTCCATGTGAATGAGCAAGACAACCAAACCTGTTTTCCTTCCCGAGTTAGAACACCAACTCGTGCTCAAACCATTTACGCACCCTGGCTGGACTAAAGCAAGGGTGGGTCTCCATCACACTTCTTCTAGGCAGAATTCATGTAGACAAGCCAGAGATGGTTTCAAGCCAGCTGGTTACCCAGTGGTCAACTATGATCAGTCCAGAGTTCAGACTGTGCCACAGCTGTCTCCCCTGGCCTCCAAGAGCTGAAAACACCTTCACATCATTAGCCAGAGGGAAGCTCAGCAGAAGCACCTTGCTGGCAGCTCCCAAGATAACTCCTTTAAACTTCTTCAGATACTGTATGCAACCAGCAGCCTCTGCCTCTACATGATGCAAATATTCAATACAAATTCATCTATCTTAAGATTAAAATTAAACAGGCATATAACACTTGCAATTAATTCTTAGTTTGTATCCCTAGCTCAATATGTTGTTGGACGAAGGTCCTAGGGCAGTAATTAGAAACAACTGAAAAGCATTCCCAACCACAGTTACAATGACTACAACCTACATGTAGCATGTTTCTGAGACTGGAGAACAGATTTCTCATTGAAAGGTTGGGCATTATCTTCTAATGGCTTTCAATCTATTTTACATCTTTCATCAGTTGAACAGAGATAACCCAGAGGAGTCAAATGGAAGAAGAAAATAAAATGATTATGTGACAACAAGTAACCTGAGGATAAAATGCAACATTCACAATGCAGGGTCAGCTATCTAGTTTTGGGAACAGACCTCAGGCATATGCTAGTAAAAATCTGTTTGCAAATTATGGACTTTGAATAAAACAGAGCAGATTAAATGTGCAAGTGATAATTTCTAATGAGACTCTCTGTGAGAAAAAAAAAAAAAAGGCAGAATTTTGCACAACTAGTAGGTGTTGTATTTGCCCATGGGGAGACCGGCAGTTGAGAGAGAATTACAGTAGTCTAGCTTGAAAAAAAAAAAAAAGGCAGAATTTTGCACAACTAGTAGGTGTTGTATTTGCCCATGGGGAGACCGGCAGTTGAGAGAGAATTACAGTAGTCTAGCTTGAAAAAAAAAAAAAAGTTAACTAAGCTGTTTGCTGCTCTTGGCATTTTAGGTTCATTGAAAATGTTTCATGCCTCATCACCAATAACAACAGCAACAGAAAACAACTTTATATTATAAGCCTTGCTAATGGTTTTGTTGTTGCCGAAAAATAAGAGAAACCTGATTTGTATAAACTGACACAGGCAAAGCTGGACAGAGCAAAAGAAAAATGAAAAATCAACAAATATACAAATCAGTTTCTAAAATGCTAGCATTTTACAGCCATACATATATACTATTTTAATTTGTGTTAGACATATTAGATATTCAGCAAATATCTGAATAGTATAGAAAGATATATATGGTCAAATGCCAATATTCTCCCAATCATCTTTGTAAGGAAATCTGTCCCTTTAAGGCAGTGAAATACTCCTGAAGCCTTCCAATAAACATTTTGGCAATCAGCTGGATAGATGTTAATCAACCATAGTGAAAGCATGGGTTCATTCTCTCACACAGCCTCTTTCTTCTGATGTGTGTTAGCTAACCTGTTGTTTAATTAAGGACTTGTCTTAAGTTATAAGCTCAGACACTGACTTCTCATCAATCACTACTTAAGGTAATATAAATCTCTAGTCATTCAGTCTAGATTCTTTGTCATCGAAGGACCCCACTCTGTTATGATAATGAGTTTTTAAATAACTTGGAGTTCTAAACCCAAGGCTAAGCTGAAGACCACCCAAATGGTCCCAGAACCATCAGATGGCAGGAGCATTGGGTCAAACTACCCTTAACATTTTTATTTGTGTTTGTATTTTTCTTTCATTCAGAGTAATGCAATTTATTCAATGGGACAACAAACACTTTAAGCCACTTACACATTTCCCATCCTAGCCTGGAATCAACGATAATGTGAACTATAGTGTGTCCAGGATTTTAACTCAAGTAGTTTGCTTCTGATATTCCCGAGGTGCTTGCATTTTCAAAAAAAAAAAAAGATAAATTTTGTGTAAGTGGTTAGAAGAATTATTGCTTCCAAGGGTAATACATCTTTTTGACATAGCACCAAAATGTTCTACATCCTTTTATATACAGGCTTGTAATTCACTGAGATTTTTAATAGTCCTTCATAATATTTCTGATACTCCTATTTCTGTAAACTTGCCTGTTAAAAGACTTAAAGACAATTCAGAATACAAGGCATTTATTGATGCTAGAATAAAAATAAAACAATCAGAAAATCAGGAGCAAGACATAGAGTTGTCTAGAATGGCAAAAATCAACTATACATAGTAAATACTTTCTATCCATAAGCTATCAAACCTAGATCCAAGGCAAGCATTAACATCCCAAGAACTTTTACAAAATACAGACCAAAAAGCCACTTCACTATAGAGCAATGGAAAATGTATCATTTAGATAAGCTAATACCGTATTTATAGCTCGGAGCTGCTATGGTTCTACAGCCCTGGCTGGTCACTGAAAAGTCATCTTTGATGCTAAGATGCGATCTTTCCAATCACGACTTATCTAATCTTTACATCACTTTTATTTTCTTTAAGTAAAAGAGGTATTTTGGTACATTGTACCTGACTCTAGTAGACAATGACTGATTGTTAATTTATTTATTTATTTACTTACTTAATTCACAGGAGAATCACAGAATATGCTGAGTTGGAGGGGACTGACAAGGATCATTAGTTACTGAGGAGAGACCTCCTAAAGCTGTAGGACAGCTCAAGTCTCTACAATTAATGTTAGCAAATCACACATTTTCACACTATCTTGCGAGAAAATACAGATAAAGAATGAATATCAAATGTTTCTTAGCCCTCTTGATTTTTAATATCAAAATTGAAGGTGACTTCCTATTTTAATTGCAAAACTCTGTTGTGGTGTGTTCAGTTTGCCAGCACTTGGCAAGGCACACACCCAGTCGAATTATGTAGATCTGTCCCCTTCTTCCCTCGTTTTTGGTTATGCTCCAGAAAGTTCCTTGTCCTTCAATATCCCACTGGCTCCCAGTTATCCTTCCCCGCCTACCCTGTACCTCATTGGTTCATTGTATGTTTCCCCTCCTATGTACAACCCCTTTGCCCCGTATTGATTGGTTTTCTGCAGTTTACTCCGCCCATTTTGTAGGGGTAGAAAACCCCATGTCAAGCCCCTGCTCTTGGCTCTTTGCTCCCCTGTTCCTGGTGTGCGGGACCCTCGCACCCCAATAAACCCGTCCTGTTCACCCTGCAAAGAGCCCCTCCTGATCTCTTCGTCTCCTCCTACACCTTTGACATTGGTGGGCTGGACGAGCCCTTTCACGGACCTCGCCAACCCTCCCTGCACTGCAAACAGCTCCACCAGCTTCTCCCGTGCGGAGAGAAGGGCCGGCTGCCAACCACTGGAGCTGGCCAAAAAGGTGGTCGCCAAGGCGCGCTGTGTCAAAACTCATAGTTTAGGAATTTAGAATAACTGTGCTTTAATTTGTCTTGAAATGAATTTTGCGGTCAACTTACCCAAGACGTTGCAGTCTCTGTAATTCTTCAGATTCCTCAAGACATGGAACAATCAGGATATAAGGCTGATCATCTGAAAGCACTGTTTCAAAGGCCTCTAGTAATACAGTTACATGGAATGTATGTAATTGTGGGAAGAGCTGGTTCTGTCTTCAATTTATAAAAAAAAAACCAAAAACATTAGAAAGGGAGTAGAATTCTGTCTCTCTAAATGAAAGACCTGCCTGTGTCATGTAGATGCATTTCAGTACATGTTAATCTAACAGATGAATGGTAACAGTGCATCATACAGCCTCATGATTGCATTCACTGAATAGTGATAGTCCATAATCATTTGAGTCAGGAGATGAATGCTGGAAATATCAACCACAGAATCTCACAGTTTTTATTCTATGTCAAAGGCGGATAACCAAGAGAAAACTTCTCTTCTTGTCTAAGCCATGAGGTAAATGTAGGAGCCCATCCTTCCAGCCGTGGCCACAGGGTTGCTGTGGGCAGGGTTAATAGGAGGAGCATGAACTGCCAAGAGAAGGATGTTTAAGCAGGACAGGACTTAAGGCTCAAAGGTCACAGCTGTTCTTCCCCTGTCTGAAGGAAGAATTCAACCATATTCTTTTGAAATGAAGGTAATACAATACATGGGCAAACAGCCGACTCACACTCAACACTGTGTTGGTGATGATAATGGAAATTTTGACCTACATGTATACATAATGCTCACATGACACAAAAAAATTCAGGCACCTTTGGAAAGTTATAAACAAAATATAATTTTTCAAACCTTCAGACAGTTCAGTAGACAGAAGCATAATGACTACTTTTGTAATAAATTTCTGGTGCTATTTGATTTCCTTTACTGGACAAGATACCCCATTCCCATGTGAACATGCATGTACGTTTAATAAATTATTTTATTCACTCCTATAGTTATTGGCATTTACTCTTCCTATTGTAAAATCAGAATAGAAATGGCAACGAGGTCTTGAACTGAAATATTAAATGCACTTTTTCATGGGATGTTTTGTTGGCTTTGATTGTATCTCTATACACCCTGATGTTTGGGAAACTTGGTTCATATTATTGCAAACAGTATTTGTTCCTCTTCAATGAGGTTCAGATAGAGGTTGTGTATTCTCTCAAGTACAATAAATGTCACACTGCTCTTGTGTGGTTTACCATTGTATGTGGTCCTGTATACCTCTTGCCAAGTTTTGACTGTACAGTCAAGATTTTGGACAAGGTTCCTGGAAGTAAACTGAATGGATCATTCTCTTCTACTGCCTGTTCTAAGAAATCGCTTCTAGGCTGATTAGTTCAGGCAGCAGAAGAGTAATTAATCTCTCTACTACACTTCCAGCTAGAAAACATGGTCTCAGATTACTGAGTATGACAGATTTTCCTTTGTGCAGTTGTCGTTCCTTTACTTACCTCCCACATTTTTGATAAAAGACTGCATATCATGTTTCAAGACTAACTTGTTTCATTATTAGCAAGAAGAGTGACTTTAAAATGTAGAACATATGTACTATTTGCCACTTCTAATGCAAGCTTGAAAAATAATTCAGTTGTCTGTTCAAATGTGTTGAGTTTTTATCAAAACTAGTGGGGGTGCTGGTTGACAGTTGAAGATCTTTAAGGTCTCTTACAACCCTGATGATCATGTGATTCTGAAAAAATTTAGAAGTAAACTAATTGGTATTGGAGTATAGCAATACTTGCCACTCTTTACTCATGTATGAAAAGTAGCTATTTGCCTTAGCTATGTGTACTTGTATGGACTTGCTGCCTACTTCATATTCCCATCATAAATTATGATAGCTCTGATTTTCCTTCACTTTAAAATTTAGTCTGTAGTTAAATGATACAATTGTGTGTTACTGATCTACAAAACATAATTATGTCTAAATTCCCACTTTGAGATTCTAATGAAAAAGCATTCGTAATCTGTTCTATTTTGTGCTAAAATATTTCTCTAATGATTGTATATGCAGAATGTAATGTAGATACACATGTATCCAATTGCTTAACCATGATTGATGTAAATAGATTGGTGGTATTTGCAAAACACGAAGCAGGAAATTTGTTTACTTCAGACTAAACAGAAACAAGGAGTACCAACTTACTCCCATCAACATTCAAACGTGCACAGATGTAAAATAACTTGAGAGAGTGCACACAAAAAAGGGGCTTTTTGCCCTGACATATTTAATATGCTTTTAGGATTGAGTTATAAAACTACTTATTAATGGTCCCTACCTCATGAAAACCTATTTAAGAAGCTTGATGTACATCATATTCACTAAAAATTGGAGCATAGAAATTTACATTAAAAATATGAAAACAATGGTAACATAATGTAGTAATGTGAAAACACCTGAACAGAATTATAATACTGGAAATCAAGGCAATGTGTGTCATTCCTGCCCCAGCATGTATAGTGGAGAATTTTTGGTTAGTGTTTGAAGATCCACAGACGTGTATGAAACATTGTGCAGAATCTACTGCTGAAATGTTCCAGGAAAAGTTTTGCATAGGTGCATCTTTACTCCTGTCTTACAAATATCTGAAATCCATCCAGTATGGCTACCTTAAGTTATGCTATACATTTATACTTAATTAGGCTTCATTGACAGTATCCATCTCTGAAACACTGTTTACATGTCTTTGGAAAAAGTCCCTCCACTCAGAAAGGCCAAATAATAAGAAATGCCATATATGTGATGATTTAGTCTATTGAAATGCCAATGCACCATCCTATCACAGCACCCTTTAGTTTTTCCGTGTTCATTTGCCCTTCAGCACCAAACCTCCCAGCTCTGCTTCAGCCCATTGTTTCTGTTCCTACTGCTTCCTGCAAGAACCCTCCCTGCTCGGGGCATGTTCTTCAGGGACAGGAAAGCCAAACAGCTCACAGACTCAGAAGCCAAAGACCTTTCTTGAACTGAACCCTGATGGAAAGATCTGTTCTTTATTACCCTTTATGTATTTTGACTGCAATGTTCTAAGGCACTGTGTGGCCACACAATATTAGCAATGAGAGGGAGGATTTATTAAGTACTAAACATGATCTCAGTTTCAGGTAATCTGAAAACAATGCAGTCACAGTTTTCTCGCTATCAAAATCCAGGTCATAGTAAATAAGTGGTGGAAGGATGGGCAGGAATTTAGGTGAGGGGCACTGAACGAAAATGTCTTAAAGCAGAAACAAGAGCCTAAATTGCAGATTCCAGCTGGAAATTTATTTCAGAAATCCTACACAAACATTTTTGTTTCTTGACAGTCACAGAGCACTTTAAAAAAAAAAAAAAAGTGATTTATTTTTCTCTCTTTGCTTATCTTCAGTAATATTAGCTTTAATTATTATATTACCATTGGTGAATCATTGCTTACATTTTAGAAGTGTTAATTGTAAAGCATACTATTTAACATCTACTTATATATAGTTTTTAAACATACTTCCAAATATTTTTAATTTAAATTCATTTCACCAAATCACAGTTTTGCTGTTATCTACAAAAAGAGAGAGTCATGTTTCCACAATCATGTTCCCATACAGGGCTTGCATACATAAGAATACTAAGGAAGCTAATATAAAATCATCACAGTATAAATTTAGAGTGTGATAACAATAATGCCCTATTATTAGGGCCTTATTATTCCAAAGCAAAGGTGTCTTTTTTTCCAGATTAGGATGATGCACTTCTAAAATCCACACAAAAAGGTAAAGAAGACTAGCCTTTGCTGAATAGTTATTCCACCCTAACCATACTGTATTTCCCCTCATATTTTTAAGCCTTCAAAGTCTGATGCGTATTTCTCTAATAAGGGATACAAAAAGTGATGTTCACCAAAAATGCAACCCAACAACATCAAAATATTACTTTAAAGGCATTCAGAAATTAGTTAATTATGAAAAAAGGGGTTTCACAATGTTTTTAATAATGCCACACAGGTGCGTAAATTACTTTAAAAATCTCTGTCTTAAAAACATCTACTTCTGGTACCTTTGAAGTAGTCATAATGGTAAAAAAATTGCTACTGAATTAGCCTTCAAAGCTAATAGAGATGAATATAGCCCTGGTGGAACACTATCACATGAAAAGGTGTCTACATCTCATAAATATATACATGTTCTTCACCCTTAATATGACAGCGTCCTTGAGAATGATATTATTGCTGTGTTATTAGCAGGTGTTTTGCATGAAAAGTGAGGATAAGAGACATTAAAGTAATTGGATCGCAAGCAATCTCACACTACGAAGAATACTCTTCCAGGGAAACTTACATGCACATCCACACCTGTGGATGAATTCTTTTTTAGTGTTCTGTTGCATTCACAGCATTCAGCTCAAATAGAGTATAATGGCTCCATGTAATGAACTTCTTGACTTACACACTTGAAATTCTCCTCAATATCACCTGGAGAGGCAAGTTTTCACCCTCTGTCTGAGCTCTAATTCATGTGTGTTTGTCTTCAGAGTGGTGTCCCACCCCAACCATACCCCTATGATTCCCATTGCTAAAGTTGCAGGAGCAGATCTTGAAATGTTTCAAATACATTGAAAAAAATCTGGAAAGATCTATGGGTATGGGACTTGACGTATACTGGTATTTTTCTGAGGTTGATAATGATGTCAAAGAGAGAGCTCACATTTAAGCTTATTGTCCAAAGCAGACTTTGCAAGGGATTTCTTTCTATATGTACCTTCTGCTGCAACCTTTCCACTCAGGCAAAGCCACACAGAGTTCTTACCCTCTTGGTTTATTTGCTGTCATAGAAGTTGTAAGTATTTAATTTTGGATTCTCGTTTCTTTTCTTAATGTGCTTGAAATTTGCCAGTGATTAAAAAAGTTGGTAAGGGGCACATCAAGTGATTGTGGATATATACAAAAAAATAAAAGAATGGAATAAAAAAAAGGTGAAGGTAAGGAAGGCATACAATGTACCAGTGGAGAAACACCATCTACCTTTCTACATACAGATTTTAACTTTCCCTTTTGGAACAAAGCACAAGCAGTTACTAGACTAGTGACAGTCGTCTGGAAAATAAATGGATCCCATCTTGAATATGAAGCAGATAACCTTGGAAAAAGAATAAATGTGTTTCTACTGTCCAGACTTGTATTAAACAGTTTCTAGGCATCACAAAAATTAGATAACAATCTCCTAGTAGTAGCAAATGGATTAAACTGCAAGAAAAAGAAACTGCTATTAGTAAAGAAGACATTATTAGTAAAACAAGTTCAGAGGGGAAGAGGCAAACAAAATGAGGATGGGAAAGGAACCTCAAGTTGTATTTCACAGAACAGAGTAATGACAGAGAAGAAAAAGCTGAGTCGTTGGAAAGTCATGATGAGGTAGATAACAGAAAGGAATTGATCAATACAGGGCAGGTAGAACTAAGGCTGTAGAAAGTGCTTCAGGAGGATGAGTTTAGCAGCATGGAAAGTTTCTGACTACAAAAACTGTCCCACTGCTGAAAGACATGAATGGAGAGGAAAGTGTGAGATTTTTGAGTGAGGCTTGCTAGACATGCACAAGATTTTCATCTGCTATAAATCCATCAAAGTTCAAACATGTATTTTAGGCCACCTCATAGCTGAAGTTCCAACAAGACTGCTTACAAAGAAGTTCATTCACTCTACGCATCCACAGTTATCACCAGAAATGACAGGTAATTGAATGCATGAGGAAATGACAGGTAATTGATGCATGAGATTAGCCTTGACCCAGGCAGAATACATATAAGTGTAGAGAGTCGTATTCCACACTGAGTTTCACGAAGTACTTTTCAGCTGAGAATCCGCGCCATTATTCTTATTTGCATATAACACAGAATTTTGTAAACAAACTAACACTTTTAAAATCCATAGCCCCTGAAGTGTTAAATAGAAATATTCTTGACTTACCAAATCACTAAAGAAAGCTTGTGAAAAATTAGTTAGCTTTTATTTATGTAGTATCGTTGCTGCAGTCTAGCTTCTATTGCAATAAAATATACTGAACATAAAACCCCTGTCCAGAAGAACTTAGGATATAAAGAAAAAATACAATAACTGGTAAAACATACCAATTTTTCATGCTTTGATATTTCAGAAAAACAGCCAAAAGTAATTTTATAAACTTTACGAAACAATCCACCTCTGAGATTAAGAACAAGCATGAGAAATTTCAGCTGAAAGAATAATTGTTTCAGAAAGTTAGTGGCAGCTGACAATAGAAAGCAATAATGGAAGTGCCTTGTCAAGCATAACTATTATAATAGTAGCACAATGCTATAATGAGAAAGCATCTAATTGTTTCTTTGTTTACTTGTTTCTTAAGAGGTCTCTAAAAAGATAGATGAAAGATAGCAATCCAGCATCTTGCCTTGCATAAACCAACATAGATCCATTTAATAAGGCTGTTTGAAAATCATATTGCAAAATATACATGACTTTTTTTCAAGCATTCTTTAGTACTCCTAATAAATATTTCCTGTCCTGTTTTACATAGTCCAAACTTTCAAATAAATGTGCTGAAATTAACTCAATTTTTAACTTGTTTTATATTTAATGATTTAATCAGATAAACATTTGCTAATGAGGAAAGCCAAAGTGTTGAAATCATATAAACCAGAATCCCAACAAACAAGCTTCTCATTACTTCCCAGATCTGGTCTCCTCAAATTCTCTTTAAAACAAATGACTGAGTTTCTCCACATTTTAAATGGTTTCAAGAATTTGCATACAAAAGAGAAGCAGTTTACAAGGGAGTGAACCTGACTGTGCTGTTAGCACAAGATCACTTGTAAGCAGAATGACATGGTGGAATTTCTTTTCTGAAGTTGCCAAGGCTTACTCTCCAATCTTAAGGTTGCCTAAACTGCTTTGGTTTTGCATAAAATACACATTATTGTCTATCATTAATTGGCGTATGGTTGGTTCTGTAAAGGCTAAAAATAACCTCTTTCTGCTATGTTAAATTTTCTCCTTCACTTTTTCCATCAGCTTACATTAATATGTACAGATACGGAATTTCCATACTAGATAGGCTTTGGTTTCTCTGTGCTCAAAATAAGACTGGGTTTTAAAGTCTTGCACATTTTGAAGGATTCAGCACTATATTGCTGTTGACCCAGCCTGGAGCCTGTCACTGGCTCTGCCTGGGTTTGAATGTCAGCGATGGGCTGTGGAGCAGTGATGCAGCTGAGGGGTGGGCTGTCCCTGAGCACTGAATCATCTTGGGGCATCAGCTGTCCAGGCACCACATTGGATTGTGGCATCACCATTCTCTGTATTGGTTGGTGGTGATGGACCTTCACAAACAGCCTCACTCTTCATTAACAGAATATGAAATGTTGAAATGTTGAAATTTGCAAAGCAAATGACATTCCAGGAGAAATTCTTGATCAGGAACATGCCTCCTGATTTGTACAAAGGCGTGGATTGCTTTGAAATATTACAAAAATAATTTAACCAGAATGGAAAGCCTTTGAAAATAACTCTTTTTTTTTTTTTTTTTTCTTTACAATAACTGAGTTTAAAGTAATCTCTCTAAATTTGCAAAACTATCTCTAGAAAATTAAAACACATTCTGGAGGTACTGAGAATCTATGATATTCAATGACTTTCATCAAAATTGCAAAAATCAAAAATTTCAAGACTAAACCCTGACTAGCTGCAATAGTACAATATGTCTTAACAAAGAACTGAAATTCATGAAAATATACCTACATTAAAATGTCAACTAGATTTTGCTTTAGTTTTAAATAATGTTCTTTAACCAAAGAAGGTCCTGAAACATTTTAGTGAAAATCATTAGCAGAGTGGAAAGAGTCAGTGTTATGCAAGAACTTAATATTTATTTTGTGGCAATGAGATTATAGTGGATTTGATTTACTGTTCCTAAAATCGAGAGAAAGAAATTAGCCAAAACTAAATGTAAATCCTTTGGCAAAGAAACATAATGCTCCTTAGGAAAAAAACTATGCCTCTACTGTGGCATTTTTAATTCTGTATCCTATGTAGTTTCTAAACCTTATACTATTCTAAATCACTCTGAGATTCTTCAGACTGTGAGCTCTTGAGACAGATACTTCCATTTATAACGAATCTAACTCAAAATGTTCATTTGTTGCCTTTAGGGTCTCATAGAATAATAATAACAGCAACAACAACAAGAATAATAGTGACATTGACAATCAATCTGAAATCTAGGGTAGGATATATAAAATTATTATAAAGTGGTTTTGACACCCAGCTGTAAATAACGTTGTTTTTGAGAGTATTATTGTACATCAGTTGATGAATATATTTTTATACCTATATCCTATATCTCTGCTACAGTGGGCAGTCACAATCACTTACTCTCATCATCTCCCCAGCTGAAACAAAATTTGATGGAAAACATTTCTTCAGGGAAAAAATAGAGATGCAACATTGTATGTACAACTGTGTAAAGTTCATGGGGAATTTTGTCTGCTAAGAGTTGCTTAAAGAATGGATGGGCGTTTTATGTAAATCTAACCTTTTAGAGAGTTCATCCAGTAAATTTCATAATGAAAGATATGTTCCTACAGGTGTGAAGAACTGACTTGATGTGCATAAGGTCAAAGAGAGGCTCTTAAGTAATAGTTACTAATAGCTGAATCATACTGGCAAATTGCACCTGCCTAGCAACAACAGTGTATTGTAAAAGTAAAATGTAGCATATTAATGTGATGAAGTTTATGTTTCCACCATATCAAACATCTTCATTAGCACTCTTTTACACTGCATGTAGCTGAAGGAAGAAAGCAATTAAAAAGTTTCAGATTTTACATTAGAGCGGGGAGTATTTGATCAGTGGTTTTACTCACTGAATAATGCAGGTTTATCCTAGCCCACACTATTTAAGAAATTTATGTCAAAGTCAGTCAGTAGTTTCAACTAAAAATAATAATTAGTCAAAAATTTACTTTTTGTTTCAGAGGAGTATTTTATGAGAAGATAAAATTTTTACTAAAACCTGCAAATTAAGAAAGATATTACAGTCAAACCATTTCCCCTGCTTTTCATTTCAAAGAGAAATCTGGACAAATGTTTTGTTCTGAATGTTCAGCTCAGCCAGCAAAGTGAAAAAATCAATTATTCACACAACTCTATTTACTAATACTTTGTATGGAGGAGTAGATTGGATGACTAATCTTGTTTATTCCCACATTCCTCCTCCACTTCCTTATATATCTGCTGAGAAATAGCATCCTTGAGCTTCCAAAGTCTTGTAGGTTTTGACTTGATGGTCTTCCAGTAGCAGCATGGACATTGTAGAGAGTGTGCCTATACTAAAATGAACACGTACTCTTCTCACATTTTGCAAATACTATTAGAAGGGAGAGTTTCCATGGTAATGAAGAAAAGAATTTGGAAAGACACATCACCATTTCTGAGGCAAAACACTGAGTTTGACTTGTGTAAGTCTTTTTAGGTTATGTGGAAAGCCAATTTTCTCCCCAAAGATTTCTCGTAATGAAATACTATGAGGGCATATGAAATTTAATGATTTTGGAAGGGATGAAGGTTCCTGGTTTTGCAGTTTCTACATGACTTCACAGAGACATGAACAATGCATGTCAAGAAAAAAAAAGTAATATCAAAGAAATCCAGCTGTAGCCCAGGAACATGGACACAAAGTTAAGGTAAATATCTGGGATGTAATATAATGCTTGTGCAGTGAAGCATCAAACAGACTAACTACATAACAACACAAATATGATGACTATAATTAGTGAATGAATTTTGTAAAATAGAAAACAATTATTAGAAATCAAGAAAATATCTGTATCAGTGCCAAATTAACCTATGATGTATTTTCTAACCCGTACTTTCCTCTGCTTCTGCTCTTGGCCACTGCTGTATTCTGGGTGACATAGTACTTGGATCTGATCTTATATTCCTATTTTATTCCCATCATACAAACCATGTTTTATAAAGAGAAACAGTAAAATCAAATTGACTACTCAGTAAGGTATCATAAAGCCTAGATAGCTGTAAGACCTGACAAAGATCTCAAAATGTCATAACTTCAGTTGTTTACCAAAATATAATCTCTTTGAGGACACATTGACTTTTTATCCCTTACTTTTTTCCTCTGTCATGAAAAGGCTTTAAAATTATCTAAGCCTAGAGGAATGGTGCGAATGTCCACACACATGCCAGTCAATATTAACCACAGAGACTTGCTGAAGTGGCTTTGTTAGAGTTTAGAGCAGCAGGGCATTTCTTACTCATTTTTTTATGTAAGTTTTTATGTAGTTGTTTGTTATCCACTGACACACGGTATAGGAGCACGTGAAACAGTCCAAGAGGTATCACTGAGTATTTAACGTAGGCACTCTCAAAAGGAAGGTGTTGGAAACCCACTGACATCTAAGATACAGGTAACTTGTGAGCTCAAATAAATCCATTACACTTCTTAACCCCTGTGATACAAAATATGGGTAATCACATGAGTGTTTGTAGGCTAAAGACTGCCTGTCAATATTATCATTGTTTGAGCTATGGCAAAGAGAATTTGCAGTCTTAATAAGTGCTTTAATTGTATCTCCATGCAGACAATACAAAAGTAATTTTAAAGTACTCCTTTTTATTCTTCAGATTATCTGATATGTTAAATAGGCTCCTGACGGTGCTTTTTCATCAGATTTTCTACTGAATAGACAATAAGGTATCCTACTGCCCAGAAAAGTCATTCTTATATATTTATAGACTTAGTGAAAAGCCCTTAGTGAAAGATAAGACAGATGAGATCTTACAAATGCAGGTCCCTGCACACTTTCTTTGGTGCCACTATATTTTTATACATTAATAAAAATGTATATAAAATATGAAAAAGCATATAAAAAATCAAAACAGTCTCTGGAGAATTATATCAACAGTGAAGACATAAGGAATGAGGACTCAGAGAAGCTAAAAGGTGATTTTTCCTACATTATATTGTAGGTCTTTGTCCAAGGCTGGACTGATGAGTTCCAACTACTGAACTACCCCTCAGTCTTTCTTTTTCATTTTCAAGCTGTTAGTATTAGGAATGTGTCCCACAGTTATCAGATGATAATCTGCTAATCTTCTTAAAACCTGTAAGACCTATTCTAATTTCCCAGTCTCAGGAATACTTTTGGACAACTGCTAGTTTTCTAAAAATCATATTTTAAGGAAGCTATGACTTTCTCTGCTATCCAAGAATAATATTAATATTTTTTCTTTCACCCTGGATGCACCTGTGATTTTTAACCATGAGTATCCTAATCAGACTGAGATTTTTTCCACATGGCCTCTAAGCCATAGCTTCATAAGCCACAGATTTTCAAATGACCCCTATACCACTGAGAAAAAAAGTTAATTTCCAGTACTCAGTTTTAGCTCTGGAAAGTCACAAAATAACAGGTTTTAAAACTGCTACAAGTTTATGCTCAAAGAGGTAAGGATTAGCATGTCGTTTTTTATATCTCTCTCTGAGCTATGCCCTGATGGGCTCATAATAACTGAGGCACCTGGCCTGCCAAGCAAGGGGAAATGAAACTAAACCTCTGCAAAAAATAAAAACCTAAATAATTAATTTTAAAATATTTTTTTCATGGATTTTAAGTGCTGCATCTGAAATATACAATGGCATGTAAAATGCTGTAGGAGGCTTTTACAATTATATGTTTGGGACAAGCTATAGTAATATGTATGGCTTGCCCACCACAGAGACAACACTCCCTGAATTCTTCCATATGCCTCATTCCCAATATTTGGTAAATATTTGCTTGAAACTTTTACTATCTAGATATACTTTGGGACATAACATACTTACTCTTAAAATTTAATTCCCACTGAAATCACTTCAGGCACAAAAGAACCTCAAAAAGACATCTCTATTTTCCTAAAAATGCAGGATCCATGAAGATTTTTACTGTTGCCACCAAAGACAGAATGTCAGGGATTGTACCTGGCACTGCTTGGATGTGACGGACAGAGAAGCAAACATGAAAAGAGGAAAAATCAAAGAGAACTAGAAGACAACTTAGAGCAGAACCTAGAAAATTAATGCTAAGTGGAAAACTACAGAAAAATGGATAATGGAAGGACAACGATGGTGTTCATTGCCTCTGGAATTTTAGAGATGAACAATAAAATATTTTTCCAGTAGCCTAGAGAGTCCTATGCAGCAACACAACAATTTCATGACAATACATTCCAGAATGCAGTAGGAATTAAAGTTCATCTCAGCTTAAAAATATAAAATTGAGTGTGGGGATCATGGGGAGAACTGAATGCCACTGGACCCAACTAGCTATTCCTTTATTGCCTTTGGTATTCGGATGACATTTACTCTTACCCTTTTTTAAAATCCTGAGAGAATCACTGAATTATATATGCACATATATATCCAGTACAGAGAGCTGAAAAGTACAGTTTGCCTTCAGGGCCTGCAATTAGGGATTTGCTAAGTCAGCTATATGCTGTCAGGGAATCAAGGAAATCTCCATTAGAATGCCATTAGGACCTGCAGAAAAGCTCTGCATTTCTTAGCCCCATTGCTCTACATACACTCTATTATACTCCAGAAAATTTCCATATTTTTGCAGAAAAATATCTCCTTAATTTTTATTATTGGAAGTTCTAATAGATTTGTTTAGATCAGCATAAATGCCCTTCAATCATTCAACGTAGGGTGGCTTGAACTGGGCAGTCATCTGGCAGCCTTCCTTATTGGCGTGTTGAGTCTTTGGCAAGAGTGGGTTGAGCACAATTCACGCAGAACTGCTGAAAAAACGTTTGATAACAGTAATTTTTTAAGATTTGCCAGTGAACAGTCAGATCAATTTTAACACTTGTTTGCCCGGTTTGCTCTCTGACCTCCAAATACAAATGTTTGTTCATAAGCAGCTGGTTCTTTCAATCTTCACATCATTGTTGTGTGAATATTTATACAAAAGGCATAAAGGGAGCAATAGAACAGGAGAAAAAGAACAGAGCTTGATCATTTCTTGAGAGTTTTTGTGTTGATATTCTTGGTAATTGTAATCTGCACTTTTATTTCACGTTAAGGTCTAGGAACCAATAGGAAAGATTGAAATTGCTGACATTTCATTAACTTGTAAATTTGTGAAATATGTTGTGGAATTTTTTAGTAGGAATTTTTGGTGGTGCAAAGGGGTAGTGTGAAGCCCTTGCATTGTGATATACGTGCAACACTTCACATGCACACCAATTCCACGTACATTGCACCCACAGAAGTGAAAGCTTACACATGATCTCACTGAAAGGGGTGAGTGCTGACCTGGAACCTTAATGTTTTTTTTTATCTTGATCCAAAAGAGTTTTATAGAATAAACTGCCAAATTTTTGTAGGGTAAGCTACAGGGGCTAGATTTCCCTGCTGCTGGAGGAATCTGCTGTGAGAAGGAAGTATCCTGACATACCAAACTTGGTATTCAATCTATGTGAATGTTTTTTCACAATAACATTGTTTCAATGTATCTACCTGAAAGTGTTGCATATCATATTTCTATCTTATTTAGTATTTTTGCATGTAATGCGCTGTAACATCCAGGAACCTCCAGATCTGTAGGGAATTTTTGGGCAGCAGTGTAACTTGGATCCACTGTTCCAGCCACTTTAGGAAGCATGCTGCTTCCTAAATCAATACACCTGGAAAGCAATAGGCAAAATCTAGCAGGATTCCATGGCACAATTCAGGTCTTTCATGAATACTACAAGTTTATCATGGGGTAAAGAACTTTGCTTCCAAAGCCTGTTGCTTCAACAGCTCTTAGGAAAAATACAGAATAGAGTGCACATTTTCTGGTCACCTACCAACCACTTTCCTTTTAGGGTGAATCTAACCTTTAGTATAGAATGTGTATTGCACAGTCTGCAGTGGTTGTTTTCTTGATAAATTTAACCATTCCCTTGGCATAGCTGCCAACCTCCTTAAGAATGTGGAAGGTTCGTGGAAAGGTAGATGATGAATTTCATGTAAATGGTATAACAAACTCAAAGCATTAAAAGGAATGAAATTGAGAGCTGCCTCACGTAAGTGATGGCACAGCAAGGCACTGCATCCTGAAAAATTTTGGTTGAAGGAATGGAGTGTACCTACATATCTAACATCATTATAAAGAGGTAAGAAATTGAACGTCTGCATTGCTTTTCTCAAGTTTCCCAAATGGACTAGTCCACAATTCAGACTAATGGCCTGTAAAGTTTCCCCTTAAAAAAACATAGTGGTTTTGAGCATAAAATAGTGTCTGAAAGTAATACATTCCATTTTTATACTTACATAACTTAGAGACAATTAAACTGACATTTTTCCCATAACCTAATAAAAAAATCCAGTCTTGGTTTAAAATCTTTGCCTGCCAAATGCAAATCAGAATTTTGTTCTGGATTGCTTTATGAATTTGTGAAAATAGGATATATAACAAAAAACCCTCACAGACCTATAACTACAGAAGTGCCAAAGAGGCACTGGTTGGAATACAAAACATCATCAACTGACTTACCTTTTCATTCATCTCCCTTGCTATGCTAAGTGTTTGGATATTGTCAATGTTTTAGAATTTGTGTAATTTATGTAAAATTATTAAACACCTGTTCTTGTCCCATAAAAGAAGAATATGGAACAATATCTTCATTTTAATTGATTCTTGGCTTGAGTTGTCATTATTTTCTCAGCAAAAACAAAGAAACTGTAGTTCCCTAATGGTCAGATTTTGTTGGCAAAACACAGATGTTCAGAATCTACCATTCTAAAATTGATCTACTTTTGGTGATTTTGCTGAGGAAATACCATTAAAACACAATTAGCAAGTCAGTGATGAAAAACAATGACACATAGGTTCTCACAATTTACATTCCCCTTCCTTGCAGATGCGATGCTGCCGGATAATGCAGTTTGGTTGGATATATCCAAACTATCAGAGTTTTCTGGTCTGAGTTTTCTGGTGCATTTATTAGTAAATTGCTTTCATGTGTTTCTCCCATAAGTTGCAATCTGTTCTTTTTCCATCCGGACGGTGTTTTTGGGAAAGTGCTTAGGAGAAGGGAAGCCCTAGAAGAAGGTAAACTGGATGCACCACTGAGTTGTGGGTCACACCACTAGTTCAGAA
Source organism: Eulacestoma nigropectus (assembly GCA_013397775.1). NCBI lineage: Eukaryota > Metazoa > Chordata > Aves > Passeriformes > Eulacestoma > Eulacestoma nigropectus. The sequence goes on from VZTE01001019.1 coordinate 1,361,355, forward strand.
AGAAGATGACAGGTTTTATACACAACAATTATTTTTGCCCTTTCTTTGTCAATGAGAGAAATTACTTTTTTGTTCATACCATCTTGCAAATTAGAGTAGTTGCATGCAGTCCTCTCTGAGCCAATTTTGAGAGCATGCAGAGCTGCCAGTTGCCACTCAGCGCTGGGGGAAGCTGGCACATTGCCCAGTAATCATGACCTGTTCACTAATGGGACCAATTCAGGAGATCATGACCGCTAATAAAACACATCCTACCTACTTACTCGGACCCCTTTCCTTCACTGTGTTCAGCTTCCCTACCTCAGCTGAACTGAGCCAAAAGGAACAACTCACAGTCCAACTGCCCCTGCAGCATCAGCGAGCGGGGAGCTGTTGTTTCTCAACACTCTGCATGCTGCTGGCATGGGATTTACACTGGACTTCTGTAAGATTCAAAATATGCAAACAAAAAGAACAAACACAATTTATTGGAGCAATTAGATCCTTTCATGGTCTAAAAATTCTGATATCATAATCATTCTTACAAGCTTTGTGCTTTGTAGTTTCTCAAGGACGAGCTCAGTTTCTCATTTAATTACTCAGTCAGCTTGTTCTGTATTATATTTCCCCATACTGACATTGGTTTGGTTCAATTTTCTAAATTTGCCGAAGACATGATACGTTATAGTTTTGCTAATAGAAAAATAATGGATATTCAAATTAAATAATATTTTTACTATATTTTTAAAATCCTCATTTGAGAGGCTCTAAGTTTGAAAGTTTGAACCAGCTTGTAAACATCTGACTATTTGTTGAGTCTGGCCTCCCACGCTGTGAAGTGCTCTATGGGAATATACGATCTGGAATTCAACTCAGAGCGGGTAATTTTCATAGCCATACATTGTATTTGTCTAGCAAACAGAAATGAGACTGAATGCACTGCACTCTATGAGAGAAAGAGCAGTGACTCATCACGGTAAGAAGGCTGGTACATGCCAATAGGATCAGTTATTAGAATCAGCCTGATGTAGAGGAGAACTTGGCCTGTCTTATTAGATCGTTGCCCGACCTTATGCTGAATACATACTAATGAGACAACTAATTTAAGCTTTATCAGAGTTTCATTCTGCTCTAGCTGAACAGAACAAGATAAAAAACAAGGCAGAAAAGTTTAAATGAAACAAACCCCACCATATTTCTTGAAACAAACGAAAAGTAAATTTTTGAGTGTTGCCAGTTGTCACGGTCACCTCCTGATTTCCTGAGTCCTGGCAGGACTAGAAAATGATTACAATATTGTAAGAAATTTCTTTTATTTATTCAAAACTCTGGTAAATTTCTGAAATTTTGCAATAAATGAAGAGAGCAGAGTCCTGGTCTCCCAGCAGTGCATGGCATTCTCAGGGACACGCATTCATCTTCCTACACCTGTGGTTTTACGAGTCCCTCTGTCCCGAGCACAGAGCCTCATACAGGTGTTAGGTCTTTCTCCTCTTTGCATAGCACACAGAATGCCTTCAGATCTCAGCACATATGTGGACACTCTTTTAAGCCATCTCCCCACACCAGTTGATTGTCTTCAGTTTGACAGTAATCTGCTTCCCTGGGACATAATTCCTGTCTTTAATGTGGAATAAACCTGAAAGCTGGAAGACATCCTCTTTACTTCTATAAACAGTTGTGGATAAATGAGACTTAGCCTGTTTGACAATTTTTAAAAAGTTTCTGTATGGTTTTTATTAGCATTATATGAGTAACAATGGCTCCTCAGTTATAGCTAGCTTTAATGATTGCATATTAATGTACTTGAGATAGCAGGAATCTATTAAGTATATTCAAATAATTATTAAATATAATACATGTAACTATTTTACCACCAGAAAGGCTAAATGTCAGAATATCACATTCAATGTATGACATCTAATGCAGAACATCACTGAAGACAAAAAAATGTATTTAAAAAACATAAAAACCACAAGTGTAATAACCTGTGTTGTAAAAACTAAGCTAATAAGTAAAATTAAGAGGGACTCATTTTGGTTCAGATTTTACCTCTGGTCCTTGTTTACACTACATAAGAGCTATTTTTCTGTGTAACTCCACCCTGTGTACTTTTATCCATTACTTCTGCCAGTCTCATAAGAGGGGGGAGATGAAAAAAGGCCCTTGCTGGTATTTCTAGTATACAAAAACTGCTCCTGGCTAGTGGCCTTTAGCATCAAACTGCACCTAGAAGAACATTGCCAGAGCAACATCTTTTCTCCTGTCCAGCCATTGGAAGTGACCTAGAAAAAAATGTGTGCTAAACAAGCTTGTAATGAAAATTATTAAGGTTTTTCATGTCTGGACTGCATGGGTGATGTTATCTCTTGATGGGCAGAAAAGCTTCCTACATTTCTGAATGAGTTTGTTTGGGTCTTTATAGTCATATCTTGAGACTGCAGAGGACGTGCTCTGGGCAGACGAATCACTTTTTTTCCTCACTGAGGCAATCTCAACAGGAACACAGGAACTGTTTAACAGAGCACAACACTATCTATTCTCTCTGACTGATAGAGTGAATTTTCTATCTGTTTATCTCTGAATACAGATCTCTCACACACACAGGCAGCCATGTACAATATGTGTGCGTGCATACACACCGACAGCTCTGCAAGCGATCTTAACAAGAACCTTTTAACACACTCAGAGTTTGAACCAGAACCTCTCTGCTTCTCAGCTACACTAGAAGTACACAAAGAGCTAGCAATTTAGCACAGTATGCTTTGTAATTAGTTTAATCATTGTCAGCATGTGACTATAAACCAAATACTAATTAGCCATCTTGGTATATTGATGGGATTTTTCTTAGTTGTCTTTTGAGTTAAGTTTTCTGTGGAAGCAAGCTGAGGTCCCCTGTGAGAAGCAGGAAGGCAACTTTCCACATAGGCTAAGATGTGCAAATATGGGAACCACTAGGTGCCTGTCATCAAAAACCAGGTTTGGTATCGTTTACAAATCAGCAAAAGTGAAAGGATTAAGACATTTAGAAAAGCAATTCTGCAAATGCTTGACAGCAGTGAGTGAGAGATAAGACTGACTGTAGCACTTGGTGCAGGACCCAGGGTTGGAATTGCTCCAAATCTCAGGAGGCTTCTGATCCACAGATGTGGTTCATATCCTTCTCTGGTTTTAAGTGGTTGAAGGTGATTTTATTATTCAGTTAGATTCTCTTTGTAGAACAGAATATCGAGTGCTTGAAAGGATGATAGAGAAATTGAGTCATCTTATACCAGTGCAAAATACGCTTGGAAATACTTGCTATTCATTTCCAACCTGTGACTGTTTCCTCAGGTACTCTGTCACATCTTTCTTTTCTCAAGGTTATACGAGATTATCACAGTCTGCTAAGATAAACAATGCAAAGAGATTTACCAAAAGAGAATTTGCCCCAGTGCAGTAGCAGTCTTTGGTGGCACTGCCAGTAACATGCAGGCACATCACAGCTCTTCAGATGTGAGAATACGGCCCGAGTGTAGCAGCCCAGTGAGCTGCCTCGGGAGGGTTAGGCAGACCCTGACACCTCTGGGAAGATCAGCCAAGCAGTGGAAACTGTGTCAGTGCTTGAAAAACCTCACAGCTGTCTTTCAAGGGACAAGGGAGCTAGAGGAAAAGCTGCAAATAGAATAACTATTCAGGGATAGATTGATGGGGAGTGAAGGTCACAGAATGGTTATTAAGAATGGAAGTGGTAACAGCAGCAGCAGAAGCAATTTTACCTGACCAGAACAGATTCAAAAATTGGCCTTTATTTGTACCAACCCAAGAAACTCTCTTTATCTCCTCATTTGATGGGCAGAAGTTAGGAAAAAGAAATGCAAGGGATTTCCCCAGAGACCAAGTGCTCCTTCTCTTCCTACAGCAAAGGAAAAGGAATACATTTAATTTTTTTTGTGCAATAATGCTTAAAAGGACCAGTTTTAGGAGTAAAAAAGTCACCTCCAGTCATTTATGATTTATGCTGAGCCACTACAATGCCAGAATTTCCAGATGTTCAGAAGCCTGCTGGAAAACAAAACATATTTCCAAAAATTCCTGGGGCTGGAAGTGCAAATCTCATTCACACTCATGAGATCTTACATAAACAGTGCCTTGCTGCTACCACAGAGCTGCTCATAAGCACTCACCAGTGTGGAGGAAGCTGCATGTCCTGTAAGGCTCTTCAGGCTTTGTAAATCTACAGACCAGACGTGGAGCCTGTGTCCGTGAGCCCACACTGCTCTAAATCTGCTTGGCCCTAATTAATCCCCAGTTCAGTTATTCCCCAGTTCAACTGTTGCCATTTACACCCACTAAGGATCTGTTCCTGTTCATCAATGAGGATTAATTCCTTGGGCTCATCTGTACTATGGGCTTTATATTCAGCTTTCCATGTGTATTCCCTTTTCCATCTATAGAGAATTTTGCCCGTGTCCTGCTTTATTCCAAGAAAACTACACTTTGGTGCCTAATTTTTGTCATGTGAAATGAGCTTTCCACAAGAAATTTGAGGCTTGGGATGGCAGTTTGGTCCTGAATTGATTTAAAAACACTACTAATTTAATTTAGATTTCTCAGTGGGCATATTCATGGGGCAGAGATATTTCTTCTACAACGTATGTATGTGCCTTCAGACAGACACATTCATGTCCATATATAAACATAGACTTGAGGTCAGAATAAGGAACCCAGAGCACCTACTGTTGAAACCACAAAGGGGAATTAAGCTTAAGGTAGTGCTTATTACTTCTTGCCGTCAGGCCATTTATTTAAGTCCACATGAAGGCCTGAGTCTGAAAATTTGTCACCAATACTTTTTTCTTTAATGCTGTCATCTTTATTCTAAAATATTTAGATGCATATTTGAATGTGACTTCAGTGGGCACAGAGAGAACAGAAATAATGAGTGGTTTGAAGGTTATTAGAAGCACTGTTAGAAGCTAGAGAATGACAGGACTATTCATAATCATCCCCTTACATGAAGTAATTTGATTTTGTGGTATGAAAACCACAAATAGTGTTTGTGAACAAGACATCCTCAAATTTGGCACAAGAATACATTCATTATTCCCTGTAAGTAAGACCCCATTATGAGTGATGATGTGTCAAAAGTCACAAAAATGTTGAAATTCTCATTCAAATGAAAAAAGTAGTACACAGTGAATCTATGCGTGAAATGTATTAAATCCAGACTAGAATAGTATTTCTGTCTCCGTTAGCAACAAGAATCCAAGAGGATGCAGCAACTGACTTAAAGAAAAGATTGCTTGTGATATGAATGACAATTTCCAAGAGAGAAACCGAAGTGGTGGCACAAACAACCAGGTGGAGTCTCCTCCCCAAGTCCCAGTTCAAGTGTTGTTTCAAACCAATGAGGGAAGCACTACCAGCCAATCATCTTCACGTTATTTATTGCTCTGTTTTCACATATAGAACCTTTCTGTCAGCTATTAGCAGTGATTCAGTAGCACTGTAGGTTATCAGTGTGTAAGGGAAAGTTTACTCCAGAGACCTCACTTTATCAGCACTTGCTATACATTTCTTCTCCTCTCTAATAGCTGTCCCATCTATGATCCTTCTCACTATATTTGCCTCATTAATGAAATTTTACACAGTTGTCTGACAATTTAGGTTATCCAAGGATTTATTTTCAATGAACAGTCCCTTGAATAGGTACAGATTATCTGGGAAATGACAGTACATGTCTCTTGGGGAAAGGAAAAAAAACCATACAGGTGACACTTCCAGATATGATAATGTGATAACTTAGAAGGGAAACACAAAAATCCACAAGTTTCATCATACATAAAGATCATCAGTTCCCTATGCCTGTATATACATGAGTTGCTTTTCAAGACATTGAAGTTCACTAACACAGATATAGGTCACTTGAATAAGTAAACAGTCCTTCTAACTATCTTGACGAACTACAACCCCTGCTTCATTTACGACCAAGAAGTTTTGACTTTTTTTTTTAAAAACCAGCTTTAAACGTGCTTATCTACACATATCAGAAGGCAGTCATGTTATTACTAAAGGATGTATACAACACCAGCTTATTTGTTCATTTATGTCCTATGCATAGAAATTATGTAACTTCATTGATTTCCCTTTCTCATTTCTATTTCCTCGTTTCAATTAGTTTTATAGCCATAACAAATTACTTTTTCACTTCAAAGTCAGTTTCCTTTCTTTTGCCCCTGTTATTCTTTCCCCTTAGGTTTCCAGAAGTTGGCTTGTGATTTTGCAGATAAGCATTCCCAGCATTTAAGACCCTATTAACAGAAGTTCAGAACCAGAACACGAAACTTTGTGAAAAGGTGCAGTGTAAATATGAACAGAAGTTTGACAGTTTCTTTTGCAGGGGAAAAATAATCCTGGATTGCAACTACCTAATAGTTTGGATTCATAACTGTAGTAATGACATTTGCTTTTATAAATTTTAGTCAAATGATGGTAATTTCCATTTTCACATGATCAGTCCTTCAAATTTGAAAGTCCACGTTAGATAACTGCTTCAGTGCTTCAGAGTGAGCAAAGTAAATTACTGGAGGAGACTGCAAATTTGGGCTTAAGAACAACACTATAGTCATAGAGGAGCACTGAGGGGTGTCCTCTGAGGTACTTAACTTTTGGCATAGATGTGTGCATAGCAAAGGAACAGGGCTTTTGTCTAATCCACAGCATATATTTTATTTGCAGCTGATCCTTTTACTCCCTGTAATAGGAGCTAAATCTTCACACCTGACAGACCCTGGCAAAGGCCTTGGGACAGAGCAGCATGCAGGCTTAGCCTCTTCCAAAGTGGTCTGAAACAGCCCTGGCAATCCAGTGTTTTCACATTAAACCTTCACAAGGGAACCCACCCTGAAAACCAGGGGGAGTTTTAAGTCTCCTTCTACCTTTCCACAGTTAGACCTAAAACTGCTGTTGCCCCAGGACTCTGCGTCTTTGGGACTCCTTCACAGCTCCTTTTTATCAAATGGGGTTGAAATGGGCCCCCTTATAAGCTTACAGCAACTGGGAACCTGAGCCAGAGAGGAAAGGCAGTTAGTTATTAACAAGTTCTTCCAAGGGAGCCTAAAGGGGATTGTCCACCAGTGTTTGAATATCCAGCTATCAATTCACTGCACTTCTAGCAAGAAGGGAGAAAAAAAACCCTTGGTAAATGACTAACACATGTGCATAGAGCAGGACCTTAGCTCTAGATGTACTAATAACTGTGACTTTTTGTACAATTTTTTTTGGAAGAGGTCAGAGGAATTTAACAAACAAGGTACTACCAGGCTTCCTGTTACTTGTAATTACAAGAATGGGCAATCTTTCATTTTAATAGGTCACATACTATTTTTTCCCTTGCTAGCATTTCTTATAAGCAGACAACTGCGTTAAGACGAAAAAAAAAGAAAGGAAACCATTGCCATTTAAAACTTTGAGACTAAACATTAACATTGCTGGTATGCTAGCAGAATCTGGGACAAATCCTGCCCTAACTCAAGGAGTGCAAAGGGCCAGCTCACAGCAGCATGATGCATAACAAATGAGCTGTCGGGAAAAGGTAGGAAAAGGATGGCAGGAAAGGAAGAGGCATTACAGAGATGGGAAACAGTGTGAAATACAGTTCAAAGACTCATTGTGCAGAGGTGTTTGAAAGCCCTGTACATATGCACAGCTATTACTGCTTTCCCCCAGCAGATTTAGGGGCAATAGAAATACAGAAAAATTTGCTGTTGTTAACCAGGGCAGTCTCTTTTGGGAAGTTCTACTGTCGTCTGCTGGCTGTCTTAGCAAATCCCTCCTTACTTTTTCCGTGGACAATATGTCTTTGCTAAGCAATGAGGATGTGAATTGGTGCTTTGTTTGTATGTACCAGCTGTCAACTGAATGTGCAATTTAAGATGTAGATTGAGACTCAGAAAAAAACATCAATTTTCCTAGGGGGAAAAAAAAAAACCAACCAATTTTTTCTTTAAGGGTTCATATATTCTAAAGACGAGGGACTACCAAGAGAATAACTGATGATCAGCACAATCCTCCCTTGGAAATTACCACAGAAACACTGAGTATAGATGTTTCAGATCACACTAAAGATCTTAAGTTTTTCCTGCTATTATTAAGACACATTGCTTTTTATTATTACTACTATTTGTACATAGAGCTTTGTTACAGTTGTTTTTCACCACAGATCAACACCCCCTCAAACAGATTATGCTGAAAAGCAGGGAGAAAATAAAAACAGGAATAAGACAATTGTTATATATTAAACCAAACAGGATCTTGTTATCATGGTGTTCTGTACATATGGTACAACTGGTAGAAAAAATATTTTGCAAACAATTGTACTTCTAAAAACTATGATGACTTAGTACTGGTACTAAAACAATTGTGAGAAAATATGCTACTGCTGTAAATAACTTTTGAAAAGACCAACAATTTCTTAGTAAGCCTTATTAGTTCCTCTTTAAAAGCTTAACATTAAACTCCTCGTCTCAAGAGGACTAAATAGCTTGTGGTCTCACTAGACAGCTCTAAATAGAGCCCCTCATTCTCTCACTTACACCTCCACTCTGCATCCCCGGGCCCTGGCAGAAGCCACCACCTGACAGACCTGTAGAGAGGCATTCCCATCAAGCACCAGTACTACCACAAGTAATTAGCACTCATTTTTTCTTCATAAGCCTGTCCACACCATGAAATCAGGCTCCAAAGCTCGTTGGTGTTCAGCTGCCAGAGGCCAGGTGAGGTGTTAGACCTCCAATAGATTGGGAATGGGGAGTGAGGGAGCTGTTGCATGAGCATTGCAGCACCAGGCTTTAGGAGTACCATGCTTGAAGTTTATCAACTTTCCCTGAATAACAGCTTACTGGTCAATAGATAATTAATTTAGCAAGAATGACAGAGGAAATGGTCCCTCAGAGTTGACACCATAAGCATCAAGCAGCTGCAGAAGAGTGTGGGAGGTGTGGGCTCAGGCTGGCAGCAGTAACCCCTGCAGACAAGGGACTTCTCTGTGTCCCTGGTATTGGTTGCCTCTCACTCTGCCATGAACAGTTCTGCTGTGGACAGGACGAGGTGGATGTGTTGGGGGTCCCGCTGGAGATGCTCTGCTGCCCTGTGTGTGAGAGGGACTAACAGCAGTGCTGAGCCATTAAGCTGGAGAATGCTGTTTCTCATGGATGCACCTCCACTTTTCTGTGGGTGAACACTGTCCCTACCACTTCATCACCAGCACTTCTGTACCACTTTCTTTTCAGTGATGGATTCTTAGGACAAAAATGCACCCAAATGCTGTGCTCTAAGGATTCTTCATGCAGTCCTGGTATCCCACCCGCCCTGTGGAGCATATGGCAGCACGGCCCCATGGAATTCTGCGAAGAGCAGCAGTGGCAGCTGTTTGGGTGCTCACAGTGTCAGCACTGACTCCTTCAAGCTAGAGGGGATCTCCCTGCTGGGGCTGGGCAGGAGCCGTGCGCTGCCTCTGCCTGCACAGCGCTCGCTGTCTGGGCATCAGGATTTACTGGGGCTTAGGGCCGGATCCTACAGGTGCTGAGCGCCATATGGCTTGCACAGAGCAGCCTCTTCCCACACACCTCCTAAGAAGTCAGCAGTTTTGAACTTCTACTTCTCAAAGAAAAATACTGCCGGTATAATAGACTAAATTTTGTAATAAAAACTGAAAGGTGGGAGCTAACACAGCACCATTTAAAGCTGCATCTGGAATACAATTGCTGTTTAAAACCAGTGGGGAAAAGCAAGATATGAAGCATCAGAAGAGGGCTTAGAATGGAGCCCTTTAAAAAAGAAGAATGTGTTATAAATAATAAACACATATACAGTGGTACATGATATAAAACTAATTCTATTTCAGTGCCTTGGTGGCATTAATAAACCTCTCAGCTTTATTCTCCTGGTTTATGAGATCACCAGTATCCCTCTATGGAATTACCTGCTTTTCCTCCACAATGTAAAAAATCATTAAGACAGTTTTTCAATATTTTGTTATTGTTTGACCTACAGATTAATATGCCTCTCCAGAATTTGCATCTTCCCTATTGTCTTAGAACAAATTACAGCACAATAAATGCTGTCTGACTAGACAGTATTGTGTAGCATTTTGCTACTTGCAGTATAGTTATGACTGGCTCCTGCATCAGCAAAAATGATTAGAATAAAAAAGTTGGGTTTTAGGAGCTCTGAGATTGCAACAAGGTTATAGATCAGAAGATATTTTCTTGCACTGGTGCCTTTGGGCTCAGGAAAACAATCTGGCTGTTAAATGTTAATTGCTAAATTAGTGAAGCTTAAGCCTAATGGAGGTGGCTTATTCAGGCTGGAATGACTATGTTCATGAAAATAACCAATGAGAGATGTGTGAAATATCTTTCTGCAAAATCTGAAAGAAAACAAAATTACCTGCATTCAGTATCAATTCAGGCAGCACTCACAGAAAGCTTTGCTTCTTTTCATTACTCTCACTTAAGGGAAAATTTTAGGAGTGCTTTCTAGTTCTGCACTGAAATCAGGAGAAATTTGCTGTTTCACCTGGGTTTCACATGAAAGCAAATAAACTTTAGTTCCTCTAACTTGTCTGTTGCTTAGAAAATGTGATTCTTTGTGTGTCAGAATCATTTTCAGCCTGAGTATCGTCAGATAATAGTTAGGAATTCTAGGAAGGAGAGACAAGTAAGTGAGAGCCTGGGAAGAAGTGATGAATAACTGGGATTGTTTGGGGGAAAGAAGCAGTGCAGGAAGGAAGCCCGGGGTGTTTATGTGAGCAGAGGAACTGGAAAAAAAGCCAAGAGAGCTGGGAGAAGTTAAGTCAGGGGAGCAGCAGGAGGAAAGAGAGAAATATTGGGGATTCTGTGAAAGGAAGAAAAAATGACAGTACCAGAGCCTGTGCACAAGAAGAAAAGGCAACTTAGGAATCGGAGACCTGTCAGAGAGTTTGTGTGAGAGTGATGCACTAACTGGAGTAGTGGAACAGGACTATTGTCACTAGGGTTCAGTTGCCTGGGGAAAGTGATGAGGAGCAAGCAACACTTCTGGGTTTTGAGCCAAAAATCACTGGTAAGTCTATAAAAAAAATCCAAAAAGCTTTAAAAAATGACAGGGACAGCAAAGAGGATGGCACTTAGCAATTTGCTAATCGCAGAGCTCCCTTTGTGCTACAGCTGAGATGTAGAAACAATACAGATAGTAACTGAAAAATTAAACAGAAAGCAAGGAAATGAAATGTATGGAAACACAACAGTCTTTAACTACACGTGTTTAATGATCATAAGCATTTATGTATACTGCACACAGCTACAGTCATGCTCATGGGATGAATGATTTTCACAAAATAAAAACAGCTGTGGGGAAATTCTCTCAAACTGTAATAGGAACAATAAAAGCAGTAAAATTAAAAGATGTACCTCAAAATATTATTCAAGTTGACAGTCCATATGCAACTATCTTTTTATACCAGATACAGCTCAATTAAAATGCAATTATAAGAACAATATTTGCTCCACATTTTGTGCATGCTCTGAGAATAGCACCAAATACTCTAATATAAGTTAATCTTTTTAATGAGCTTTGAGTTATTCCATGAACATGTGTATCTTAACAGGGACTGTGCGTTATACCCTCTATGGGACATTGAATAATGGTTCAATGTAGAGATGACAAAATACCTTGGATGGAATGAAAGGAAGAAAAGTAGAATACGAATGAAGGAAATTTACATATAATATTTCCCAGCAATATGGTGGTGGGAAGCAATGCGACTTTCAAGGTGTGAAGGGAGGGGAAATCCATTTCAGAGGTCCTTGGAGACAAACAAGTCTGATTCCTTTCTGCACCAGACTTGGCAAGGAAAATGATTTTTCTGCTTGCCAGAGGCTCTGAGATTTCTCCAATTCCCCATTCTTCCCAGAGGTAAACCTGGACTGGTTGGAGTGAAGCAATGTGGATGAGTGAAAGCACTCTACCTGTAGTAAGGACATGAATGTCACACTGAGTATACTGACTCTGATGCTTGTCCTAATAATGAGTTAATTGTGAGGTGGGTCACTCATCTTTTTTCCTCTCTCTCTCTTTCTCTCTCCCTCTTCCACTACTTTTCAAAGCTGGTAGGTTTATTCTCACTAAACTGCTGTAATTTGATCAAAATTTTTTTTTCTTAAAAATAAACCATCTATAAAAAGTTACAATAATTTTGAAAAATGTCATTAATAGCAACTGCAGAGAATATCACTGTCATATAAAACAATTATTTCTGTCTTTTCTCTTTTTTTTTTTTTTTTTTGCAAAATACATAGGGAACAACATTTCATGCACACCTTCATTACAGCAACTGTCAGCAAAGGTTAACCTTTTAAGGACAATCATTGCCTGTATGTCATGAATTTTTCAATATCCTTTCTTTTTGTAGTAGTTCTGATCCTTTCTTTGTCTTTGTTTCCATCATTATGCCATTATTACAATCCCACTGAGGCCTTCTCAAGTAGAATTAGAACAGCACTTAATTACTGGAATTAGAAATGACAAATATCACAGTTTTTATCCGGTTGATCTTATCTAAGTGCTTCTGTTTATGAACTTGAATAATCTTGAATCAACGACTTCTAACATTTTCCAAAGACTTAGAGGGAGTTGATTTTTTTTTTCTCCTCTGTGCTTACTTTCTCCTTCTTTGTTCAAAGTGAGACTTTTTTGACACTATGCGCACTAACTGACAACTTTGTCTAATTCTGTATTACTTAGTATCCATATTTTTCCTTGCCCTCCATAACTAGCTCCTCATTTTCAACTTGCAATTAACAATGGGATAATCCATCTACAATAAAATCACACCAAGTCTATACTCAGAGTCTCTCATAATTCTGCCCATTTTAATTCATGCCTATCTGGAATTTATCCTCAACTCTGAAGTTGTCTTTCTTGGTCTGAATGGTTGCAAAGTTGTTTATGCAAATATAGGAAGATTAATTTTCATCAATGCTGCATTTGATGTTTATTTGAATAAGCATGACTCAAGTAGGGAGATAACTGAGTTCTTATCTAAACTCTGTACATTGATCTTTGATACTGGAAGTGTGTGGGAGAGAAAAAAGGCACTACTGCCCTAACCAGTTTTGGTTTGGTGTTAGTTTGTTGGGGGTTTTTGGGTTTGGTTGGTTTTGGTTTTTTGGGGTTTTTTTTTGTTTGGTGGTTTTTTTTTTGTATTAGACATTTCTCACCATGCTGCTTTCCATTCCTAAGCTGTCGACTCAGCATCTCTAGTATTAGCACGCAGTGATGCTAGCTATCATATGTAATTTTGTGATGAAAATAAAAGTAAAGTATTCTAAGTCTCTTCAAATGAGAGAAATAAAATGCAAACAAAAACAGTACGAAACAATACAAAATCAAACAAAAAACCCAAACCTCTCTGTGGTGAGGCTGAGTAGGCTTGAGTATAATATTGAGCTAAACCCAAAATCTCTAAGGCTGAAACAGACTTCCTGCTTTTAGATATCAGGGGGCCTGCTCAAATGATTCCAAGCACAATAGCTGGTCATAATTTAGAGCATCTGAATTGCTTTAACAAGCCGAAAAGCAGAGATGTCCAAGCAGATGTGTTACATCTGAACAGTGTATTATTTCTGCTATTTTAAAACAGATGCATTACAAACACAACTGTTAAAATAGTCTGATTTTTTTCCCCTAAATGCTTCCAGTCACACAAGTGCTTATTTCTTCTTAAAGGACTCTCCAAATTGTAGTGTAATTAGCTCTATACTGAAATAACTTATCTGTGTAACCCACTGTTTTAGGAATATAGAATAATTTGAAGATCCTTCTATTCAAAAGTTTCATTTTCTTTTTCTTCTGGTCAGTATGCACACCTCTAGAGCTTGTTTCACCTCTCATTTGGCCTGACTTAAACTTCACAAAGTGTTCATTTAACAACTTATTAAAATTAAATCATTGCTAGAGAGAGGAACTATATGGAGTACTGTGAATTATACTCCAGAGTTCTTTGAAGTGATTTCTCTTCCATTCAGTTTTGCAAATATCTATGTGATTTCCATTCCCAGTTTCAGAGACCATTGCTCCCTTGCTTTCAACTATAAAAATCTCTTGCCAGCAAAGAGTAATTAAAAGTAGTAGTTGCTCTTTGATGGACTCTAGAATTTCCATAGTTGCTCTCCCCATTGTTTTAGTTTTGTTTATCATCTCACGGATCCCAAAATTTATTGCAGTCCAAGGCACAGAAAATTTTGAAAAGAACTAACTGTAGTTCAGAAGATACATATATATAAGGTAAGCAGGTGAGAAATGCATAATTTTTTATGAGTGATGGGCAAATATAAGAAGAGGGTGGAAAGCATCTGGTTTAAAGAATTATTGATCTAAGAAAGGATGTCCTAATGAGCAGATCATTAGCTGAATGTCTGGTTCCAGCTCTCCCTCCATCACAGTCCCTCTTAGGTGTCTGACTCTCACTGACTTCAAAGGGAATTGGCTACCTAAATACCATGGCAGATATGGGTGTGAGTCTTTCTTTTTCTCAATTATTGAGCTATAAAATGGGGATAATTGTACTTCACTTGCTTCTTATGCAGTTACACTTGGATATTGTATGGATGAGTACAATGGAGAATATGAACTACTCAGATATTACGGTAATGGGAGCTGTAAAAAAAAAAAAAAAAAAAGCCTAAAATAGGAAGGAAACTGCAAGAGTAGATCATCAAAGTCTGGTGAAATGGAAAATGACAGTGAGGGACTGACATGGATCTCAGAAGAAGGTCTGGATAGGCTAATGGATATAAATTACAGAAGCTCCTGTGATAGTGAAAAATCAGACAACTTGGGAATGCATCTGAACCTCTGGTTTGTTATACAAAATGAGTCCCAAACTGCTACCATAATACAGAAGCTCTTCTCTGCCTACTGCTGCTTTCACTGAATAGATGCTTGCATCTATACTATTGCTTTTTATGCTACATCAGCACGTTCAAGTATAGAATCATATTACAATGATAAATTCCTATTAAAAGATCACATTCTAAACTGAAAACATCATTACTGTCATTTCTTTCTATCTCAGAATCTTTTGCATGTGAAAGTATTCTAATAAATGTGTATATTTGTGCATGAAGGAGACAGAGAACGTTTCCTCTGCATTATGTGAAAAGAGAGGAATTCATCCTTCATCTGTAATATATTTCCATTCTTACACATAATCAGCATTTTGTGCACATATTTGAAATTAATTTTTAAGCATATGTCTCAGCTTGTAGAGTAAAGTTGCAGGAGCAAAGTTTGCATTTCTATGTCAAAATTAAAATGTGTTTAATATGGGGAAAATATTTTCATCGGGTTTAGATGAATGAATATTTCTATGTTTATTCACAGTAACTGGCTAATATATTTGTAATGTAGCACATATCAAAAAAAAAGAGATTTAGGTGGTGTGTTTCATTGATGTCATACACAATTTGAGAGTGAGGGCTCCTTATGGTTGGACAAGTGTGAGATGGCTTGAAAGTGTTTTCTTTGGGCAGATATTCAAAATCCTTGGAAATGTTTTCAAGCAGGCTTACCAAAGCAGAGCAACTTTTCTACCACAGCTTTATTTTAGAGGAAGGTTTTTGGCTGTAAGTTGTGCAATTCTGAAGGAAGAAATCTGGAGAAAAAAAGTGTTATTATAAGACACAGGGTGAATTTCAAAACAAATTCAGGTCCTATGAAAGGACCAAATTTTGGGTTGATATATGAGCCTGACAGGGCAGTATAGTCATCTGTGATGTTCATAAGAGATACAAAGGACTACTGAGATATCTCAGTTTTAGAGGGTGAACCACATCTTCCAGTCATAGCTTATCTCTGATGCAATTGAGAAGGGCAGGCAGAGTGATTTCCTGCACTTCCTTTGTCCCTCTAGTTCATCCGTGGGGAGTGGGATGGGGCCATTAGGACATGATCTATGCTCAAGCTCCCCCCAAGTATTGTGCATTTCCCTTTATAAATTTGAAAACACAGGGCCTGACATAACTTGGCCTTAAAATGTTTGTCTTTACTTTGTGTTTAATTTCCAGTCCATACGTGACGTTTTTGGTCTACTACTACCAGCAAAATGACACAGTGCAAAATCATTCCAAAATTATGTTACACATTCTCTTTCTAATTCAGTCATTTATGGGTTGTCAGCAATATGGCACTCTGTTTTTAAAAGACTTCATAAGGTGTTGTGGATTTAACAACAGAGGGGTTTGCATCTAAAGAACAGAGAAGCATTAACCAATATCTCCAAGTTCTTCTGTGGATTTCATGAGATCGTGCATGGCAATTTGTCATTGAGGCATGTCATCCATCAAGCATTACTATTGTATTGTTTTGACTATTAAAATAACAGTTTCCAGTGCCAATTTACAATCTAAAACAATTCACAAAGCAACAGTGCTTTGTACCATAAAAATAGATGCCAGAGATAATTGGGCAAGGTGGTGTCATGTCACATGTGTGCAATTCATTAATTAACTACTTGAAACTGCTATAAAATAATAGCCATGTCATCAAGATGAAACTAAAAAAGAGCAAATAAAATAAAAGTGCAGCAAGAAAGAAAACAGAGCAGCTGTTATTAAAATATCTTCAAGTTACTGTTCCTTTTTACTACCCACTTCTCGGGTCTTTTTGGTGCCAAATTCAAACCTAAACTGGTACTCCAAAGACCTTTTTATTACTTCTGGCAAGGCCTGTCTCCTCTGTGCAGAATGCAGAATCAATTTGAATTTACACTATCATATTTTAAGTGCACAGTGATCTTGACCTGCAACTGTGCCAAGTTTGCACCTTCAGATAATGAAAGATGTGCCAGAACGTTGATGGACAACATTCACCAAGTATGACAAAGTCTGGGAGTTTATTCTTTTGAGGTTCTTTCCCTGCAGTCAGTTTTATTTTCTGCAAAACAGCTGAAAAGTTTTCTTGCCTGTAGGTTCTGTTTGTGTCACAGTCTTCTACCTTTTAAATGCCCTGAGGAAGAAAATCCAAGGTCTCTACAGCCTGGTTTTGCACTCCTGATGCTAAATGGTGAAACCACTGAACCTACAGCAGCCTAAAGGCTGCTGTGAAAGTGCAGAGGCAGCAAAACCCCACAATGACTTGAGTCTGTGTCTCTCACATCTCAATACCCCAGTCATCAGATCCTGATATAATCCCTCTTTTCGTTAGCAAGGTTAATTGTTGGTTGAACTCTGTACTCTGAAATGATGCTTCCCACCTCAAGAGTCTGTGTTTGTCAAGTTTAATCTTTGGTGTAGTATTTACAGAAGTTTACCAGCTGCTTTAAAGAGAACAGCTGGAGTCAGAATCTATGAAGAAGGCCTAATTTTTAATAAGCTTTTCTTGCATAATATAGACTTTTAAAAACATTATAAACAGACATTAAAGACAGAATGCAGTCAAATCCTAAGAACTACACATGCTCACAAATTCCAAACTAACACAGAGACTGTTTCTAATTTTGTAGCATAACTGATGGTGTTTAGGAGCAGGAGAACTCATCCGGGACATTGTAAAGATTTTGGATACAAGCACTGATTTTGGTGCACTCTGTTCTGTTCAGGACTGCCCTGAGGAAGGAGCAGTCTGATGCTTCTCATCACCAGAACTTTTTGCAGCTGGTCATAAAGAGTAAGTTCAGTGACACTGGTGGACTTTGTCAGTGTAAAACACTACAAAGTAACACTACAAAAGAGGAATCAGTACCCCCAGCCTACAAAGTGGTTTCTGATCTCGACTCCATATCATATTTCTCTTTGCCAGAAAATTCTTACAAAATACCATGTCTGTCTAATCAAAGATTTGAGGCATGTATGAGGCTTTAAGTACAAAGAACTCAATGTAAAAAAAAAAAAAAAAAATTATTTGGATTAACAGAAGGGAGACCAATCTACAGTGACACATGATGATCTGAGAGTGATTATGCAGTACATATAAAAGAAAAGTAGCTAAGTGGGCTGTTAGAATTATTAAATGTATTACTAAATGAGACCTGGCACTCTGTGATGAAAATGAGACTATCTGAGTAAGCAACAATGATGAATTTCTCAGACTTACACCATACTTCAGCCTGTTTGATCTCTTTCTAGCTTTAAATTTTGCTTTGTAAAGTAATGCTTCATGAGGCAACCCATCATACCATTATTGAATATTTGGAAGAAAAAAAAGTACTCTTAATAGGAGCCAAGGTTTTTCAATGATTGTTCATGAGCTTAAAGAGATGAAATATTTCCTTGTCAGTGCTTATTCCACACCTGACATTTCTCATATTTGATCACTTAATGGTTATTGCCCACTATGCTACTTTAAAAGGTCAGGTAAAAAAGGGTTGTTAAGTCTCCTTCAATGAAACACATACTGGGAAAACCTGTTTGCATCTATATATCTCTCTTTTGAGAGGCATAGATATCAATATTAGCACTTATCAAGAACATATTTAAGATAATAGTAGCAACATGTCTGGATACTCTCCAAACAAAGATCTACGAAGCAAGATACCACATGTAATATTTTGCTCTAAGTCACTTGAGTTAGATTAAGGTACTAAATTCAACTAAATATATTTCTTTTGAACTCATCCACTGTGTAGCAGCTGTTACACCCAGGCTATTTCTAATAAAAAGAGAGAAGAAAAGGCTTTTCTAAAATTACAGATTTTTTTCCAAGAAACAGTTGTTAAATATGTTTGGCAGCTTTCCAGGAGTAAAGAAAAAACATAAATATTTGAACATTCAAGAATATTAATAAAAAATATGTATCTTTTTCCCAAAAATCTTCTGACTCATTTTTAAGAAAGGAATATGCAGATGATTTCTCATACAGCTTTGAGAGATTTTGTTCATTCCTGTTGGCACTTGTTCATGAGTATGCTTCATTTTGTTCTAAAATTAACACTGTGCCTATATTTTAAACTATTACTTTGGCATACATGAAAAAGATGCTAAGTTCTTCAGAGTTCTCAAATCTATACAAGTGCTGAGAGCCATTCTGTCCCAGCAGCTTCTTGCCAGAACCTCGAGGACAGAAGTTGCTCAAAACTTGTGGAACCAAGTGAGCAAGCACATTAATTCTCACAGTTCAATTGCTTTCCATGCCAGTCATCCCTCACATTCATTTATAATCTAGCTATTTCCATTCACAAATACATTCCTATTAATTGGTTAAAGAACTTTTTACTGGTCCCAGAGATATGTCAGAAAAGCATTTTGCTCTCACCTCCAGCTTCTTCACAATTTTCTAAGTAGCCCAAATTGACTAGATTTTCTTGTGGTTTTAGCAAAACAGCTGTCCTAGTCTGGGCCCAGAAGACCCAGTATTGCATTTAACTCTTCATTCTCATCAGAATAGATTTAAATTGGCTGTGAAATGAAGACTGAAGCAATTGTTAAAATACCCAAACAGCCATGTTAAAATACCCAAACAGCCATGTTGAATATTGACTTTCTAAACAAGGAATGTAGCACCTGTTCAGGTAGGTGAAACAGCAGAGCGTTTTGTGAAGCACAGGACAGGATAACTCATGCCATCCTCTGATGTTAATGAGGAGTTTTTCAGTAAGTCATTGTCTTTGGAGATCCTATCAGATCCCTCCTGTGTATAGCTCACTTCCTGATGCCCTTTCCAGAGGGAAGCTTGATTTGATTACCGTCTTTTGGAGTCCATTTCATCCACAGGGCTCACTGATAAATATTGGCATTGTATTAAAACTCCCTCATGTTGTTGCTGTTGTTATTCCCATGAGCATCTGAAGTACATTGACTTAAATGATTCTTAAGTGTGACTGCACTACACGTTAAACTGGTAGAGTATAACCTTTCTCAGATTTCTGAAAGTTTGACCCAGGTAGGGTTTTAGTCTGTATCTCCATCCAAAAACAGTGCATGGGAAGTATAAAAACTTGCAAGGATTCAGTGAACATGGAATTATTACAGAGTATTTTGCGAGCTCCTCGTTCAGCAGAATATTCATGTACATTATGGGGTTTTTGTTGTAGTTTCCCAGCTGAGACATCAATTCCTTTAAACTGCAGACAGATCTTTATTTTACAAGTATAAATAAGACAGTAAATTTTTATATTATGTTAGAAATTTTGCATATATGTTCTGCTACATACATATATAGATGACATGCACTGCTAACCTCTGGGTGCTTCTGGAGAGAGCAAATGGCTATCATTTTGCATTATTAGTATTAAGACAACTGATTTTCAGAAGAAAAATTGAAGAAAAAAAAATCCAAAAAGTCAATTTTTAGTATTAGCACAATTTTATTATACTTCACTATTTCATATCTCTTCATGATGTCTCCTCTCTTCTACTTCCTTTCTCAACTAAATAGGTGCAATTGTTCTAATCTCTTCTTATAAGAAAACTTTCCTTTTAGCTCATCTTCTCTGATATTTTTCTTGCTATATCCATTTTAAAGATAGGGTAACCAAAGGCAAACATAACAGTGTAGGTAAGTACCTTCATTTTATATACTGGCATGTGTAATGATTTTAAGGTTCATACAGGATGTAAGTCACACATTTCCCATCGTTCATTTTTCAAAATTCAGTCACTTCGGGACTTCAGATGTTCAGAAAAGTGTAGAGGTAATGGATTATCCCCAGCTCTACCAAAGGGCTTACTGAAAGAAAGATAAATCATGAGCAACAGAAACAGACTTGATCTATCTGGCTTTCTTTGTTTTTTGTTTTTCCCGATGAATTTGAATAGAGTATTTAGCACCTTATAATACATGTCTAGATGCTAAAAAACAAAACAGAAGTCATGTGAGGTAATAAATATCAGATATCTACTATAATTGCTGGTTTATTTGAAATATATTAATCTGAAAAGGAAATTTTGCTTCTATTAACCTTATCAGTTTCTCTTGCTGATGTAGGGCTTGCTTCCATTGCACAGTGAAGCATAGTACAAAGACATGTGAATCAATACCAGCCTGCCACGACCTACATTAACAACTCACTGTTGTGCGGCTTACTACAACTTCGAGAAAGCAATCATCATTCAGAAATAGCTTTATTTTCTGGCTAAGTCTTACTTACCCACATGCAGGACATACTGACAAAGTGAAATTTTCTAGTTCTGGCACTCAGACTAAAATTCACCAACTTCTCACTTAAATATGCACCGTTGCAAGGAGTTCTGACTCAGGGCCACAGGTCAGGTACTGAACATGTTTCACTTTACTGTAACATCTCAGTGTTGAAAATCAATATGCTTTCAACTTTTTCTGCCCTCCTCTAAATCCTTCTCCAAATCTTCATAGTACAACACACTCTGATATCTCCCAAAAGGCTGTGTTTGAGCTGACAAGCCCTGGAAGCCCAGGTGTACTGCACTGCACTTCCATGACACATTAGCAGAACCTGCTTTCTGAAAAGGAATGAAAGAAGTGTTAAGGGAACCAGTTTTATTTAGTCCTTTTTCTGTATCTGGTCCTACAAGTGCAGGCATGAAGGTCCTAGGTCCAGGAAAAGACCTAGGTCTTACTGAAACCAAAGGCAAGTTTTTTATCCCCTAAGTATTAGTAGTGGTTCACTGAAAGGCTGAATACAATGCATGTGGAACAAAACTTCCGTAAAATACTACTCATAATCAACATCATGTGAAATATGTTGCAATTAAAAAGATTTCACAGGAAAGTACCCAAATCCAATCATACACAGAGATAGCAGGAAAAAAAACCATTGTGATGTTTGCTCAAATCCTGGATCTAGAGTCACGTATGGAATGATTCTGTGCGGGAGGAATTTCTCATCTGTTTCCCTGTATCTCTTAACCACAGAGCCCACAGCCTAATTCCAAGTCGAAGGATTGTCTTGACGTGATGTGCCACCTCCTCTTTGTTTTCGTAAGTCTCTCAGCATACACAACATTCCTGAAACAATTAATAACCATATAAAGCTTCAACTCAGCCTCTGTGGGTGATCAGATTTGTTCACATTAATCTGTACTTCTGTCCAGATTCCTTCTCAAATTCGCTGTGCTTGTTCTGTCAACTTCTGTTTACAGTTTGAGCCCATACATCACACTGGTACTATTCATCTTGGTTCACACTGAATGATGATCTCAGCATCACATTCTTCTAGCCCAGCTCTTTTTATCCAATGTAAAGCAAAACAAGACAAAAATCCCTTTTCTTCTATTAGGATTGTGAAAAAATAAGTGATACAACAGTTGGCGGTATATTTTTTGTTTTGTGGAAAACATGAAGAAAATGGGTCCTTGTCAAAGCATTTGAGTAGCAGGCTATCTGTTACACTTTCAAAAATAATCCTGATTTACAGAAATGAGGCAAATACCTGTTGTTTTTAAGTGAGTTGTATTAAAAAATCCATTGGATAACTGGTCAGCACAAACCAAATGGAGTAGAATAGCTGGCTGAGGCGTCATGGCACATAAAGAGGAATGTAAAAAGGTGGCTGTAGTAGTTTGTGATCTAGTTCAGAAGTTCCGTCTTCTGCCTTGTTCAAATGAAAGAAATTCTCTGTGTTCCTTTTCTCATCCCTACTCACAGCTGAGCACATCATCTGGAAAGGATGCCACATGTAAGTGTATCACAATCTAGTTTATAGAAACACAGTACACAGGGCTGTTTGACATTAATTGGATCTACCCCATCCTCACATGGAGACCAATTTGGCACAAATAAAATTTGTGCGCCTTTCACATTCAAGGCTGGAATTCTACATCAAGTTGATAAAAAAAAATCACTAATTAGCAGCTTCTGCATTGTCACCTCCAAGATGAAAGTTGCCAGGTGCCCACCCTCCTGCCTCAAATTGCTCTTAGGCAGGCTGTGTTACAGACAACATAAAAACAAAACCCCTCTCCAAATTGCTCCGAGGTGACTTGTACCTAGAGCTCAGCAAAACTGCCAGTTTAGACTACAGGGAATCTCCGTCTATGACAGCCTCATCACTTTTACTTTGCAGAATATCCTTTAAATTAAAACAGAAAGTGAAAAAGATGCGCATATGAACTAAAGCTTAACTAGCCAGTTTTATTTTAAGTGCAAGGTAATGGCACTGTAAAGGACAGAATTGCTGTAAAACAGTTTCAGATTATTACACTTTACATAAAAGAAAACAAATCAGAAAGAACAAAGTTAATTAGTTTGCAAAGAGGAAGACATGTTAGTTGCTCAATAAACATTCCATGAAATAAAATTCACTCAGACCTTTTGACTTACCATATCAAACAAAATGCAAGAACTACAATAATTAGCAAGAGATTCTAAATACAGTGATATCATGTGTGTTATTAGCCCATCATTTCTTATCCCTTCACTCAAAATTTTTTTTTTTCTTTGATGGTCACATTATGTTGAATCCTAAAAATCTCCCTGGAGAAAAGGCATGTATAAAATATTGCATAGAAAAGACAAAAATGGGAGTAATATAAAGTTCACTGTTTTTTCTCCATTTTAATTGTCATCTACTTGTGGGAGCAGAGAGAAGATACTTTTTAAGGATAACTCTGTAGCAGCTGCACAATTGTAGTCTGTGATTGGCATTTTTTATACGTGATGGCCATCAACATTAAGTCACACAGAGATACTATGACAAACCCAGACATGGCAGAAACAACCAGAAAGCTGCACTTCCTCGCAGTCACTACTCGTGTACACCAGCACCAACCACGTTCCTTTCCTAATAAAACAAAGCAAAAGGCATCTAAGGAATATACTCACCCAGCAGAGACTGCAGGCAGAAATAAAGGCATAAAAAGTTCAAACAAATGCAGATACTTCAAAGGAAAATTCTATTTCATGATTCAATACCTTATGCAGACAACTTTACCAGGCATCTTTTTAATAGATTAACTATTCTGACAAAGCTGGGGAAATTCTGTATGTCTTCCTAACATGTTACCAAAGCATAACTGTATTTCATCATATATAGCCATTTCACTATCCTTTGGAAAAGGAGAAGAAGCCAAGCCAAAGAAATAATCATGGTGGAAAAGAGCTTATTATAGGTATACAAAATTGTTGATTTCTCTCTCAGTCCAGAGATATTTCTAAGAAACTAGAAGTAAATATCAAGGTAAATAGGTTTATGCAAAACAGAAGAAAAGAGTCCACCATCACAGAGGATATTCTGCTCTTCACTGGAGTGTCTCTTCCTGGACATGCTAATCCTTATGGAATACACCGACATATTGCATGTAAGTCTTTTGTAAGAATTAGAAATAATTGCCATTTTTCTGTTCCATTGCATTAATATATTTTTTGATTTCTCAAGATTCTAAGTGTATTAAAACTTACCATTTTTAAAAATCACTTTATTAAGATCATTGATGTTATGATGAATTTTTAAAATATCATTAGCTCCATGACAAATCTTTAAAATTCTCAATATTTAATACAGTTTAAAATACTTCCATTCCAAAAGTATTATTTGTACTAATAATTTATTTCAATCAAAGCAAAGAATAATACAGGATTATGTTAGCAGTTTCTTTTCATAAGAAACTACCAGGTCAGCCTAGACTGAAATTATTTTACCAAAAATGGTTTCTTAAAATGTCTCAGAAAAAAACATAGAGAAAATAGTTTGTCTTTTCCAACAGGCTTTTACTTCAAGGGCAATTCTGAAGGCTCATAAGTTTTAGATAGTTCCCTTACAAGACATGTTTTATCCTAATGAAGGTAAAATTAGCTATATTCAAAGTTTTACCTGAAAAGAATGTTCTTTGTAACCCTACACAAAGTCAGGCGTGTGCAACTCTAACAAGGCAAGCAAATGAGGACTTTCATGGTTACCAGGGAAAGAGGATATTTTCCCAGGGGATTTCTATGGTCTTGCCCTGACAACCAGATGATGAATGTGCTATTATCTGTGACTCACGTGTGTCTGACACATACCAAGCTATGCCAGCTGTTTTATACCTCTGGAAACTGATAAATGTCTAGATATAGTTATCTACTCTCCTCCCTTGCAATTCTCTAAATGTGTTTTACAATGTGTACATTTGCATATATTTATATATATTTCAAAGGTACATACATAATAATGGCTCTGTACTACTGATTCAGCTATTCAGAGACAGAAATCAACTGACCAAATAATTTATATACATATTTATAGGTATGAATTACAGAGGGAGGGATGGATAGGTCGGCAGAAGGATTCATGAATTGATGGACAAAGTGTGCATTTCTATGAGTAAACAAAATAATATTGAATAACATTCTTAAGGAAAAAATAGAAGAAATTAACTGAATATTGCCTATCTTCAACCAACAATAAAAATATTAAATGAAGAAATCCCTACAAAAGCAGTGCAAATAACAACAACAACAACAACAATAATAATAATAATAATAATAATAATAGCAATAATGCTACTAATCACCTGAAAAATCACCTGAAAATCTCTGATCTCAGGTGATTAGAAACTTAGCAGACCTCAATTAATCCAGAATCATAGCTGTACTTCGCTCCACTGCACTTTCATTGCTTACTGTTGCATGAGGGAACTTGGGTTTGATTTTCAGCACTTGATCCAACAAACTTCCCAGAGAGAAAGCCATTCCATCAATATGGAAGAAATACAATAAAGCCAAGAAAGAAGATGGATGATCTGTCAAGCAATGAGAGTCTTTTATCCTCTGGGAGAGTGTACCACTTCCATAGTACTCTCCATCCCTCCCTGATCAGGATGGTGGTGTCTGGGACACTTGAATCCAGTGTTATTTAATATAAAGAATAATAATGGGTATTCATCTCATGTGATTAATGCATATGAAATCTCACATCATATTTATTAAGAGTGCAAATCATGAATTTCTAGCTTAATAAGAATGATTAATTGAATCAAGTGTTTAATTTCCTCTCCTCAAATCATATCTTGATGATTCATGAATTCCATAGCAAAGTCATTTACATTATCATATCATCAGGAAACATAGTTGTTAGGAAGATCAGATTGGGAGGTGGAATACTTAAATTTCAAAAGACCATATTTTGTTCAAATGCAGGGAACATGTAATGGGTACAGTGAGCTGACCAAGACAAAACATTTGATCATATCAGAAAAACAATATCACTTGTATTTTCTGCAATGTGAAAGTATGGCTTTTTCAAACCCTTTTGACGCTGCATTGAAGTCTCCTTAGTCTTGTGCTGAGCACACCAGGAAGAATATTCGAAACTATCTTAAAAACTCAAGTTGCTTATTAAAGATTTTTGTTGGGGTTTTTTTCCCCATGTTTGAAAAACTTCTTTGTTTCACTAAGGGTAAATCTCTTGTGTTTTGTAATGTTGTTATTGAACAAGTTTAATGATTTGTTGAGGACCTCATCTAGCAGCATTACCAAGCAACATGAGATTAAAAACGTATGGTGATGTAGGCTCTTCTTGAATAAATGAAAATATTTTATTCAGCTACCAAGAAGGGTCTCCTGAGATCAAATTAGAAGCTAGCTGTGAAGGGAGATGTTTAGGCATGCTCTGGAATTATTTATCAGCATTTTCTGCTTGTGTGAGAATAAGCAGACATTAAGTTTAAATTAAACAAAGGAGAAAGAAAACAAGTTTTTTTTAAGTAATTTGACTGCTAATGATATGTCTGAATTATTCTCAATTTAATAGTTTAAGTAATTTGCAGTGATAATTGTCCCTGCTAAAACTCCAATAGTGTCAATTCTATCCTTGCTGAAATGAACTTTCTCCAAGACCTTCATATGGACAAGCAATTGCAAATTTATGGTGGGCTTTGTTAATTATAAATTTGTTTTCTTCTTGACATTTCTTGTAATTTAATTTAATTTAATTGCGTTCATCAACAACTAGAGAAACTGACTTAAAAGTCTATTAAAAAGAATAAATGTTTCAGGGTTTTGTATTGCACTTGTTTATTTATAATGGGTCTGTACTTCCAGATAGGACAGAGGATGTTTAATTATTACTTTTTAACAATAATGTGTGTTTTCTCATACTCTTTCAAGATAAATGGGCTTTAAATTCTTCTCACCCAGCTAGAAACTGCTATTTTTTTACTCAGATGCTATAATCTGGTTTGCAAAATATTTGGAAAATTATGAATGTGTTTAAATGGAATACTCAGGTGGCTAAACTTGCATTTTGTTAAGCCTGTAAGACAAACCAGAAGAGAGGACAGCTTGTCCCTAAAGGAAAATAATACTGTAATATATGTCACAGATACTCATCATGAGTGAAATGCTACTCCACAAAAATCTTGTTGTAACTACTTGCAACGAAAATCTCACACCACAGAGTGCACAGCTATCTCAGAGTTGTAGTTTGCTGGTGTTGTCAGGCACAACACTATCAAAATTATATTTATTTGAGCTTTTCGGGGGGTTTCTCTTGTCAGGATTTGCTGATTTGTCCAGTCAAGATGTAGCTTAGGATTGTGTTAACTCCTGTATGGCTGAAACAGCCTGGCCACATCTGGCTGGCAACAGCAAGCCCTGTTGAGGGTCCCTGAGAGGCAGGTACAATTCCTCCTGCTGTAGGAGTGTGAGATGATTTACCACTGCTCCTTTTGTCCTCTGCAGCTATTTATTAACACATGTTCGTGTTATGTGCTTTTTTTTTGGTTGTAACAGCCATTCAAATCACATAGAGATGCAAAATTTGGTTAAGTGCTTGCAAACAGCAGTAGAGGAAAGGAGCTCTTTCTGATATATGTAAATATTGCATGGTATGACGAATGATTTGTGACACAGCTTCTAACCCTACTGTTATATTGCTATACTGTCTTTTTTGGTTCTGGCTTAGATGGAATTAATTCATGGATTAGAATGGGCCATGTGCTCCAAAAGAATGAAGAGAGTGCTCTTGCTCCCAAAAACTGGTAGTCTGACGCTGGTCAAGAAATCAGAAAGACATAAGCTGCTATCAGAAGTTGTATCATATCTTCAGTACCCTTTTCTTAAGGGATTTCAGTCCCTATTGAATGTCCCCTGCTGACTTAAAACCATCTGAAAATGAAAGTATGTACTGGAAAAACTAACAGTCCCTCACACACTAATATAGCACAGTGAAGAGACTCTCATTTGTTCTTGAGCTCTCCATTTTATGAGGGAGAAAAGGACAAACATTTCTTGGCTCAGCATCTCCTCCTCTGCATTTCTGCCAAACTAAATTCTTGACAAGTGCAATTTTACATCACATGCTTGATGTGCACATAATGTCACCATATTCGGCATTACAAAAAAAAAGTTACAAGAGAAAAAAAGGTCACAAAAATGAAAATGTTTTGGTTTCTTGGATGTCCTTTCAGTATTGTTCCTGCTCTCATTTCTTTTTCAGAATTTTGTGGAATAAATCCTGAATATCTCAGGAAAGTAAGGATGCTTTGTGGCTTCTGCCAGGAGTGCAGCAAGCTGGTAAAATTTGTGGGCTGCAGCAAAGGCAGAACAGGGTCCAGTGCAGCAGTGCCTGGTTCTGCCACTCTTACAGCCCCAGCAGGGAGACGAGGGGTGCCCCTCAAAATGTCCCTCTGAGCTCTACATGTTTTCCTTGGAGCTATTAGATTTGGTTTACCTTCAACTGGAACGTACTGGGAGGCCATGGGAAGCTTTTATGTTGCTTGCCAAGTTGTTCTTGCTGCACAGAGCTGACCTACTTTTGCCCTGTAGAACTGCCATTCTGGCACTTTTCACAAGCACCAGGCATAGACCTCTGCGTTGCACAAGTGCACATTTTCAACAAAGAAATGGGAAAGTCATATATATGACCTCAAAATTAGAAGCAAAGCAATAACTTCTGAAACTACAAGCCCGGCACACGTGTAGGCTGCTCTGCACTGTGGTTATGACTCATAAGACCTAGCTCAACCTTTTTATTTCAAATATTTCACTGTGATTATGAAAGAAAATACACATTATAAAATAATGTGGTATGAAGTTCTCTCTTCACTGAACCCATGACCATTATATCCAGCCTCCTTGTAAGCAGAAGTAGCTCCCATGAATACAAAGGTCAGAAAGGACTTGGCTCAAAACCTGACTCAAGCGAGTATACATTTATTTTCTTTCCTACTCTCTGTGGGGAGAATAGAAGGAAGAAACAACAGCAACAACAACATCAAAAAAAACAACCAAAAAAAACCCAACAAAAAACCACCAAAAAACTCCCAAAAAACCAACAAAACAAAACAAACAAACAAACAAACAAATCCACAAATAAAGCCACCCTCTATGGCCAGAGACAGAAAATAAGAAAACTTGGAAGATTAAGCCTGCTATACAAGATTTGCCTCTGTGCTATTTACTAAATCCTCCCTTCTGAAGGGAAGGAATGATCTGATGCTACGTACATTCCTACAAAGCCTTTCTAGAAAACACACTATTTTCATTAGCTGTGCAGGTATTGGTGAATGTATTTAATGAACCTTTTTCCTCAGATGAGATACTGAGTAACGAGAAAGGTCTTGTGGAAGCTGCAATAAATTGGCTGGAATAACTTTGGCATTTTGTCTTGTCCAGCATGAGTGACTCTCATTCTCACCTCAGAATGTCAGCTGATAAAAATTTGGTGGTCTCATCCTGTCTTCTCTCCACTTGACTGATATAACTTAATGAAACCTTCTTCACCAACCTTCTCTGTTCCCCAGTCTCCCCATTCCTGGAAGTGTCTGTAGAAAACACCACTGATTAAATTATCTCCAGCTATTCTTCTTCAATCATATCAAATCACTTCTTGAATCTTTTTCTCAATTTCTCTTTTATTTTTTTTTTAACAGTATAAAATTCAAGATCATATCCTGTTTGAAGTTCCACAAAACTTCATTATAAATCATACAATAAAGCTGTCTCTTTGGTTTCATTTCTGGATTTTTTTTACTCTTTCTTCATTCCTGTTTGTTACAGCATTCTTTATTAAATTCTCTAATGCTCCTTCTTGAGGCTACAGTGAACTAACTCGTGTTCTCCCCACACCCACCTTTTATCACCTTCTAATCCTTCCATAAAACTTATTTTCTCACAGAAGTTCCTATCTTGTTTTCCCTGAAAAATAATCTTGGCATACCTTTCATTATTAGCACCCATCTCTGTGAGGCTTGTCTCTAGGGCAGATGAGGGTTTCTCTATGTTCTATACATTTGCCATCATATGGAAGTGATTGATGATAATAATTGTAGTTTTTACATACCTTACTTAACTGCTCTTTTGATGATGTTCGTAATTTGGTAACAATATAAATAAGACATTTCCTTCTTTATGGATTCATTGCTGCAATACTCATTAAGAGTTTAACTCATTTATTAGATGCAGAGAGCTGTTTTCAAGTTCTATCACTGTACAGAACAAATAGTATGGAATTATGCTCAAAAAGCTCCAGCTCACAGATAGAAATGAGATACTTACAGAAACACGGGTAACATATAACCCAGTTTCTAGAGAGGTGTATTCCTAGAAGAGACCAGTGATGGGAATGAGAGGGGTTTCCAAGAGGTATCAGGCACTCACAAATTTTTGTGTATCACTAGCACAAATTATTGTTAGTACCTGCTGACATCAAGGCTCCTTTGAAACTATGGGTTAAGATATTAAATTTTATCATGATATGCTCAATTTAAGTGAAAGCAACCTGTGCCAGAAGTTCTAAGCTCAGTCTCTAAATAGGCTGGCAGTTAATGGCATGAACTTAAGATTATTGAACTTTGTATTATTTCTAACCCATACTTGTTCTTGTTTTCTTCCACAAATCACAATTTCCTATTAAAATAGCCTTTACCTTCAAAACTACATGAAGGAATCTAATATTAAAAAAAAAAAAAAAGGAGAGAAAAAAAAAGAGGGGAAATTTTGGGAAAATGTATACTGCATTGCAAATTTGAAGCAAAGTTATGTTTACTGATTGATTCGTATTTTTTATTTCTTTATCTGTCCCAATTTTACTTTCCCTGCCCTCTCATATGAGACAACATTTTCCCACTAGGATTCTTGGTGATCAGACATGAGATTTCTACAACCAAAACAAAGGTGGAAGGAATTGCTCCTTTTTAACAACCTACATCCAGCCAAGATGCAGCCTGACAAACTGGTGACCTAAGTTAATTCCCCAGCAGAAGGGCTGCTTCTTTATCCTCTGCCCATGGGGGACAGGGCAAAGCCTCCTAATTGGACAAACCAGAAACTTCAGGGATGTGGAAGAGGAACAGGTGAGAATGCAACCGATCATTATCTTCAGCCAGTCACTGGCAAGCAGATGCTCCTGAAACACATCAAAAGAGTTTTCTCTCTTCACAGGGCTTCCTGCTCAGGGGGAGCAGTGTAGGTGTCTTCAGCCAGAAGAATGTGATGTACAACCACGTTTAACTCTGTTTTTGCTCTGCCAAATTTACAACCTTTTACTTGTCTGTCAGGACAAGACCCAATACATCAAGTTTACTTTTAGTCTTACATAGATATGGTTTTTTAAAAGCTGAGTTAACCAGGCTCAGTCTTCACCCGAGATAGCTGGATCTCAAATATTGCACAGTATCTTTCCCTATCTGATTCTGTACAACAACATAAAAAGATCTTCAACTCTGCATTATGCAAATATACGTGCCTGGTATTGTCATTTAGGAGACTTCAGATCTAATCTCTTCATTTTCCTGCTCAGTCACTTGTTTTTCCTCTCTGTCCTCCCAAAGTTCCAAGCCAAAATCGAAATCCTTTGAAAAAAAATTAGCATTTTTATCAATTTAGTGTTTCAGAGTAGAAACACGGTCTATAGAGTTGCTGAACAACACATGCTGACAGAAAAATCCTAATGAAAGATGATAGCAATTAACAAGAACTATCAATGTTAAATTCCTTTGCCAGAAAGAAAGAATAGACTTCTGTCTGATAACCTGAAAAGAACAATATCCAATTTGTCAGCATTATCCACTCTTTTGAGACCTCTGAAATGGTAGGTTTTTTTCCTGAGTTAATTTTAAAGGAATGCTTGATATTTTTTAAAACCCTCATGATAAATTTTCATTTGGGCTTTTTAAAAAAAAAAAATAAAAGAAAATAAAATAAAAACCAACCAGATTTGTCTTTATTAGCTGTCACTGTGGTGAACAAAAGTGGGCAGATTTCCCAGGACCGCACCTGGAATCTGCTGGTTTGCTCTGTGTTGACAGTGGGATGATACGAGAAGTGTAACAAAAAGGGAAAGACTTAGCAAGATGACTTAACACAGATGCCTGTGTCCTGTTTTTACTGAAGCAGGCCCCAACTTTAATAGAGATGTTGTCACCATTGTTTGAAAGGCTGATCTAACACTCCAGTTGGAGTAAGAACTGGACAGGCTAAGTAGCTAATTGCTATTCTTGGCTTGCTCTCCCATACACTGGCTCCACTACGAAAAACAACATTGCAGGGCTGTAAAACATCTCAAAAAGAAAACTATGCTCAATGGTTCTGAGTCATACCAACAAAAGCAAGAATATGTGCAGAGCCAAAGTACTCTCCTTAGTCTATTTTTTCCATGTTGTGTCTGGGCATTGCAGAGTTTTCCAATACAACAAAATGCTCGCTGAGGAGCCGTGATGTATCTTTGCCTCCTGGGGGGTGAGCTAAAGGAAACTCATATATTAAATTTCCAGTTCTAACAGTGCCAGAATTTAAGTACAGATGAACCTGTCACTATACTGTGAAGGAGCAGTACAGGTTTAAGCCAAATATACTTAATTTCTTTGGCTGGGTTTCAACAAATACTTAGGCAAATTTGCTACATGGGGTTTCCCAGCTCCAAGTCCACGCAGAGATTTAGCTCTAAAAAATGAGATCAGCCAAACTTAAGGCAATCACCTGGGTTATGAGCCCATGCGTATGTCTTTCACTCCTCTGGTAATTTTGGGTACAGACAACTTGAGATGGGCCTGCTTGTCTTTCTGGAAATTTTTTATGATGTCTCAGGGATATCGTCTTTCATTAGCTTTTGAAAAAGGTCCAAAAAACCAATGCTGTCTCCCAGATTATTAGTTGCCACTAATTATCCATAAACAGTCTTGACAGCTGCATTAGTTGCCCACTGTCACTGTCCTCCAACAAATTTCAATGTACCATCAAGAAATATTCTTGTATAGCTCAAAGAAAACCAAGGCTTTGACTGCACAAGGGAGACTTTTCGCCCAGAGACATATGGAAACATTGAATACTGAGGAAAGGGAAGCAGACAAACTCCTCACAGTTTTAGCAGGGATTTATTTCGAGCATTCTGTTCTATTTTCATCTACCTGATTAGAGCATGGAATACTCAGGAGCCAGCAGTGCTTTCAAGAATCAGAAAGGGCAATTAAATTAATGATTTTGTCAGAGCAATAATAATTATATTATTACAGTATAGCATGGCAGTATCTAAAAGCCTGAAACAAGAATACGGCCTCATTTTGTTAAGCCTTGGAGAAAAACAAAATGATGCTCCCCCTTCCTGCCCCAAAATGCAAGTGGGTAAAGCAAACAGTAATTCAGAGGGAGACTCTCATCACTATTTTATAAATAAAAGAATGAACCATTGACAGACAGGATGAGTTACTCAAAGTCACAGGAAATCTGTGGCAAAATGACTGAATATGCTTCCCCCGAGCCATGTGCCCTAAATAAAAAGCTATCCCTCTTTTCCAGGCAGCAGGAATTTCAAGTCATGCCACTTCTCATAAAATATGCAGACTTTCTGAAAAAGAGTGAATTTTCAATTTACTGATAGATTAGTAAATACATGATGCCTCTGGGCAATTTGTAGGATATTCTTAGAAATAAGTAATATTAATCAATTTTTCACTATAGACATAATGTATATAGTATTTGAATATGCATTTATAATTCAAAATGACGTAATTAATGAAAGTAAAATATATTTCAATAATATCTAATGCATCTGCCATTTACAGAGCTTTAAATGCAGATTTATAGCCAGTTTGTCATGTGCTAGTAAAATGTCTGCATAAAAATGTGTGAACATTTGTGCTATAACAAGTCTGTCAAAAGAACATCATGGTGATCATTTGGCAACATGTATATGTTGTCTGATGAACTTTGCTATAATTAATTATCACTGCTAATGAACATTTGATTAAATTAATTTTCTAAAATATACAAATGATTAAGTGAGAATATGAGAAGATTTATTGCACATATTGATAACAGTAAATTCTATGTGACATTTTCCTGTGTCTATTATAATGAAACAGTGAAATTATAATCCTTTAGAAAAGAGTTTAAAAAGAACCTTTTGGAAAGCTCTGCTCTAATATACATATACCTAGGAGTCATTTGAATGAGCTCAAGATAACCACAGTGTTGACCCCTGCAATACATTCCTGTCGCTATAAAATGCTGCAGAAGAATATTAGCAGAGCAAAAATAATACCAGAGTGGTGCCTAGTAACAGGGGTGGCTGCCTTCAGTTTAAATTCAGGGCTTAGCTTAAGAGAGCTTCATCTCTTACAAAACACTGGCTGAAATACAGAGCACTTGTCACATGTCCTATTTTTTTAGCTTGTTTAAGTTGACCCTGTTCATTGTACATTGCATTGCCGGTTTTGTATCAGCAGTGAAAGGTAGTAGAATGTATTTTCACTGAAATTGGAATACATAGAAATAAACAACCTGAAACAACTCTGTTCTTTATCTCTTACATTACAACCAATAAAATACTGAACTAGCGTTGGAAATCAATTTGCTTTTGTTTCAAAATATCGATCCTAAGTTTGTACTAAGTAGGTTTTTTGGGTTATAGTTCCACAGAGAAAATTAATTTGCTTATATTGCATTTTGCAACACATAATGCACAAGTGCTGCCTTGCCCTTTGAGACTGCCAGAGGAAAGAAATTTCCTTCATGCCAGTCATTGTAGCAGTTTCTGCCAATGATAATGGTGACTATTGGATGTGGTGGCAAAACATGGACCCTAGAAGCCATCATCTGTCTCTTCAACACATGACTTTATGTTAGACAGGTTCCCAGAAAGTTCTCCCAGCTGGGTCACATTCAGAAGCTGTCCCTTACTTTTTTGTGGTCACCTGATGGTGAACACCTTCTTCCAAATGGATCAAAAACTTTTGAGTAGAAGGCAGAAAAATATAGGCAGAAAGTACACAGAAACCAGCAGAAATCAGGATGAAGTGTTTTTTTTTCTCCTGTGGTATCTAGACTGCACGTCAGATTTAATATATGAATATTGCCCCGTATGTAGGACTCATTGTAGCTTAGCTTGCATGGCTGCTCAAGATAATAAACAGGCATAATCCTACATTTGGCTTTCAGCAATGCCAATAGCATCCTGTTATCTTGTTTGATGTTAGCAGTAATGTGAAATAAACTAAATTTCAGAAGTAAATCAATACTCATCTTGACAACGAATGAAAATTATTAATAAATGCATTTTAAATTTATGTACAAATGCAACACTCAAGAATGTGGAGAAGCAGTGATAGTAGCATCACATATAAAACAACATTTTCAAAAGTCAATCGTGTTTGACTTTAATTTTATACTTCTGCAAGAATGTTGAATTTTCTCCATGAAAATATTCCAATTTATGTAAACTGCAAAGTTTGTAAATATAGATTTTTTTTACAATAAACACAATTTATTCTTCTAATGAGTCTTAATCCCACAGAGAAAGAAATAAATCAGTGAGTATTTAATCATCAATTTTGCCACTTCGCTGGGAATGTGACCTTCTCCTTAATTTATCACATAGCCAACAATACTTCGCACTTCTCTAAGGGCCCATTGCTGAAGTTTCCATATCTTTTACAAGTATCAGCAATTTATCTTACCCTACTTTCACACACCTAGTGCTTTACAATCCTTGTGTTAGAGGCTACAGAAAAGAGACACTAATTGTTAAACTGTTTGCTTTAAGTTGCATAGGAAGATTGATGAAAGAAGAATGAAGCAGAATTCAGATTTTGTGACATACTTTAGCTGCCAGTCTGTTCTAAAGGAACTTAGGAATAAAAAGA
>VZTE01001020.1:12870-53633 GCA_013397775.1 Eulacestoma nigropectus
AGGGACAGGGATAGGGACAGGGACAGGGACAGGGACAGGGACAGGGACAGGGACAGGGACGGGGCGAGCGGCTCCGGCCCTGGGGACCTGGGATTGTCCTCTGCGGCTTTTGCGGTGCCGGGAGTTGGGATCCCTGCGGCTGCGGGATGCCAATCGCACCGCGCTGAGCTGGGCAGGTCTGGGCCGGGGCGGGGGTGCTCAGCCCTGGTAATTCCCGGCTGTTCCTGGATTCAGGCAGTGGAGGTTTGGGGCGCAGTTCAACATCCAACCCAGCAGAGATGTGTCAGGGGGGTCTGTGGACCAGCAGAGCTCTGTTCTCAGCTCATTCCTCAGCTGAGCGTGGCATGTCCTGATGATTTTTCATGGAGCTGGCAGCAAATCTGTCGAGATTTGTCCAAGTGGGGACATCCCAGCCAAACTGTGGGTACCAGCACTGATGTGTCAGCCCTCTTCATCCCATCCCATCCCATCCCATCCCATCCCATCCCATCCCATCCCATCCCAGGGCAAGGACCAGCGCTCATCCTCACTGTGCCATGTGCGTGCTCAGGGATGGATCCCTGCGGAGCTCAGAGCCTGCCCAGGGCCGGGGAGTGCTGATCCCGTGGGATGGACGTGAATTCGGGATTAGGGATTGCAGGGTGGACTCAGCCAGGTTGATACAGGCGCTCGTTTGATTGTAAGGAATAGAAGATCCCCAATCCAAGCCTCTTGAAAATTCCCTTTCCCTCCGGATTTTGGGCAAAGCAGGTTTAACACCGCAACATTTCTCTAGTGTGAGCTGAGTAAGCAAAATGTAATAATCAGCTGCATAATAGTTCAGATCAAACCAAAGAGCAAGAGCAGCGTCGCCTTTAAAACATTTAAATAGCATTTAATATCCTCTGTAGCATTTACTTTTCACAAGCCTCTGCAAAACCACCGACTGCTCACAGAAATTTGGCAAACTGACTTCTGCACAAACCCAGCCCCCCAGATGAGCTGCTTGTTAGTCTCCACCTCACAAAGTTTCTCCCGATCAACAACAACAACAACAAAAAAATCCCAACAAAACAACAGACAGCGCCTCACGTGCTGGGGGCGACCAAAGAAATCCCTGATTTGGGTGACCAATGAATGTCCCCAGCAATGAAAAGCGAACAATTTGTCGGCAGCCCCTGCACTTGAAAACGAATGATCCGAATTATTCAGCGAGTCTCCCTGGATAGTGAATCCATTGAAAGGGGATCGAGACGGAGTCATAAATTATTCATTACCCAGAAGAGAATGAAATGCATATAATCATAACAATAATAATAACAACAACAATCGTTACACTAATAATAGCAACCAGCGCCCGGCCAGCTCTGCCCAGAGAACCAGGGAGCCATGAAACCTCCCAGACTTTATTTTCCATTTATCCCAGCCCCTATTTAGAGCAGCTGTGTTAAATAAAGGAATGCAAAGCGGGTCGGCATTTGGAATAAATGTATTTATTGCCAATGATTTGACTCGCTTGCCTTGGCTGGGGGTGGTGGACTTTGTGCTCGGGTCCTTGGCAGGGAGAAGCTCCATGAACTCCCACTCATCCCTGGTAATTGCTCCACAGAATGGATTTCTCCGTGTCCTGGGCTGCTTTTAAGGAGCCTTTGGAAGTGGCTGCAGCGGAGGCATGTCCTGTCCCACTGTCGCTGGAAAATTTATAGGTGTCCATGGGCTGAAAGAGAAGTGGGAAGTGCTGGCCTGACACACATCCCCGGGATCTGACTCTTCCTGGCTTGAATGGGACCTTGATTGCGGAGTCGCCCGGGAGCCATTGAGCGCTGAGAGCCGAGGAGAGGCCACAGCACTTGTCACCCAGCCCGCGCGTTTCCTGTTGTGGCTGGCACGCCTGGCTTTGGCTGGGAAAGCCCCGCCGGGATCCGCCTCGAGCCTCAGCTCGGTGCCTTTCAGCTCCCCGGCGACTCTGCTGCCCTCGGGACCCGAGGTTTCCTTTGGGCATCTTTGACTTGGAAGCTCCTTCCAGCAGCCCCCCGGCGGGGAGTCTCTCCACGGGGGAGCTCTCTGCTGGGCGATATCGAACATTCGAATACATTTCTCTGCCTGCACCGCGTTGGAGAGAGCCCGGCTACCACTTTGGCATGCAAATGAATCGCCGTCCGCAGCGCAGGGGCTCAGCCGTGGCACTCGGCCATCTCCCAAGCATTTCCCACAGGTCGCCCCGTGTCCGCAGGGAGGGGTTGGAGGGGCCCGAGGCTCCTTTCTGAGGCTCCCTCGGAGCTTTCTCCACCTGCTGCTCGCCGGGAGGAGAGGGGAGGGCTCCTGCTGCTTCCTGCATGCGGGGAAAAATGACATTTTTAAAGCTAGGGAGCAGCGGGTTTGGCCGGGAAGGAGCAAAGCGCTCCCCTCGTCTGGCTCCGTCTGCATTGGGTGCTGCAGAGGGGGCTCAGCACCCACGGATTTGGGTTGGGTGGGTCGGTGCTGCAGCAGAACCAGCCCGTGGGGGTAGTTTGGAAACCAGTGGGGAAACAGCGCCACAGAGATGGTTTTTGTTTGCTTGGTGAATTAATCTGCAGTTCAGGCTGAGCCTGCCCAGGTGGGGAAGGTGTGGGAGGATGGGGCAGACGAAGCAGAGCAGAGCAGGGCCCGTGGCTGGTGGGTGCCCGGTGCTGAGCGGGTTTGGGGACGTGTGGGACACGTGGGGCCTCTCCCTGTGGCACCGCAGGAGGGCTGAGCTCGCAGACCCTCTGCTGCCGGGCAGCTGTAAGGCAAGGAGCAGAAGAAAGAGTTCCTGCTGGCATTTTTGTTGGAAGTCACCTGAGTATTAAGTGGAACACGGTTTTCATTACCAGCTCCACTTTGGTGCAATAAATCACCAACTAGAAACACACTTCTGGCCTGGATTCTGCCCTCAGCTCGGAGTGGCAGTAACCAGAGGCAAAATCCAGCCTCGGCTTCAGCGTTACAGCCCATATGGTCACCTTTTGGAATTCATTTCTTCGGGTAATTTCTGTGTAATTACACAGCACCGAAGGCTGCTTCCTCTCCTGGGCGATTAATGGTGCTGATCTCGTGCCAAAGGTGCACTTTGCACTGCACAAACCTGCCAGGAGAGACAAGCTCAGCCTCCAGGTGACAATCTGCACCCTCAGCAAGGGGACCCCGGACACCCCCAGAGTCCTGGGAGGAGATGGGGCCACCGAGCAGCGATTCAGCACAGAGCAAGCCCTTGCTGTTGGGCTGTAAAGGGAACACGGAGTGTTTGTGTGAGCTCCAGCTGCTGCCGGAATATTTGGGAGGTCATTCCTGCCGAGCAGGCTGCAGGAACCTGTAATTGCTACAGATGCTCTCCGACAGCGGCGGCCCCGTGGGGGAGCAGAGCCGCTCATCCCCCCAGGGCAGGAATCTAATTTATATCTCATAAGACAGTTTTATTTTTCGGGATTACTGATGGATTCCGTGCCAGAGAGCCCCGCGGGCTCCGGCCGCTGCCTCGCTCCTGCCTCAGACAGGGGGAGTGCAGGGTCGTAAAAGAAACTCCTCGTGCTGGGTTATGGGGCCCATAAAATTATCCCTGTTAGGAGCCGGCTGCCCGTTTAAACGAGCAAATGAAATGGATAACAAAGGCAGCCCCTCGCCCCCCTCGCGGCTTCTGTACAAAACCCGAGTTAGACGGGACGGAGAACCGCGGAGCGTTTGTTCCAGCCAGGCTTCCGTGTGCTCAGATGCTGCTGCCGGGGATCCTTCCAGGGAGCAAACGGCTCCAGTTCCAACGGGACAGAGAGGGAAAGCAAGGGGGAGGAGGAGGAGAAGTCTTTGCTCGTCTCACCGCTGGTTTCCGTGGGCTTTGGATGGAGCCCTGCTCTCCCTCTGTGCAATTTGCTCGGGGTTTGGGCGGAAGGCCGGCCCTGGCCGCGTGTGGGCTGATGGATTTGCTCCTGTTCTGCCAGAGGCAACAACACAGCCCCGAGCGGGAGAGTCTGGGACCAAAGTGGAAGGTGCTGCCTCCAGGAGTTTGGCTGCCCTGAGTGCTGGGGGGCAGAGAGCTCCTGCAGCCCCTCCTCTGCTCTGGGGGCTCCCCAAAGCCAGCCCCAGCAGTTTGCAGCTCAGCGGGGCACAGACCATGCAGTCTCCAGCTTCCCCCAGCTCCAGCTGCACTCTTCAGCTCCTCGAATTGGAGGAGCAGCGATTTCACCTCCCTGGCTGCTTCCTGGGGCCAGGGACACAAAACGGGCTCTGTGAGTGGTGCCCTTTCCAGGTATAGTCCCCCTGCTCTGAGATTCGCTCTCGGGGGAATATGAATAGAAAGCTGTAGAAAAAAGGGGAATTTTTCTGCATCTCCTGTGCAGGCAGCTCTGAAAATCAGACTCACTTGGTCAGGGGAGTGCAGCCGTGTTGTGTGAACACTCCCACCCATGGGAAGCACTCTGCAGGTCAGTCTATCACATCTGTGCTCGGGAGCTTAAAATCAGCTCCTCATGCTCAGTCCCAGTTTGAGATGCCAGGCAGAGAAATGCTCCTCAAGCCACAGGTTGTCGCCTGGTTTCAGAGTGAACACACCCTGGCAGTGGTGAGAGCAGCTTGTCCTTGCCCCGTTAGCTGGGACAGCACCGTCCCTTCCCAGACAGCTTCCCCCCCTTCCCAAACCTCAGCTCCCAAGTCCACAGGCTCACATTTTC
This sequence comes from Eulacestoma nigropectus, assembly GCA_013397775.1. Lineage (NCBI taxonomy): Eukaryota > Metazoa > Chordata > Aves > Passeriformes > Eulacestoma > Eulacestoma nigropectus. Next base: position 17,529 of record VZTE01001020.1, read on the forward strand.
CCTCACTGCTTCCTCTCACGGCAGCAGAGAGAAAGTGGGACAGCGGGAGCTGGAACCCCACTATGGCAAACAGAAAAAAACGGCCAAACCCTCTCAGAGGAGAGAAAACCCCTCTGGTTTTACCCCCCACCTGCACCGTGCACTCGGGACCTGGGGCTGTGTGTGGGTCTGAGCGTTTTTGGGGGACACAAAGGGACAGTCCAAGGCCTGTCCCTGCCCTGGGGTGGATGCTGGGGAAGCAGCCACAGCCTCTAAACAACTCCCCAGGCTCCCAGCCTCCTGAGAGTTTAATTTTTGGGAAGCTTTAACATCCCCAGCTTACCAAGCTCTGAAAGAAAGGTCAGCTAATCCTTCACAGCGTCTGAATGAATTCAGGCCCAGAAGTGAGATTACTAAACAGGGGAGCGGGAGGCCGGGAGAGCTGCATGGATACCGGGACCCTTCCCATAGTCAGGCCTGCCTTTCTAAAGAAATGGACCTTTTATTCCAATTCTCATCCCCCAGGAGGAGGGAGGGGTGGGCAGACGTGGCCAAAGCACCCAAATCTCCTCCCCCAGCAGCAGGGCTTGGCGGGGGGGAGCCCTGAAAGAGAGCTGAGGGTCCCCATCCTGGAGGGACAGCAGGGACAGCTGGGCGTCCTGTGGGCACTGAGCAGCACCCACGGCCTTTGGGTACCCTGCTCTGCGTGTCAGCTCAAGCATTTAGGAAAAAAAAAAAACCAAAACAGGGTCCTTGTGTCCCTCTTTGGCTGCTTGGGTGGCTCCAGATCCATGCCTGACGGCACGGAGGTCCCAGCACCCCGGGCACCCGGCACAGGGTGACACGGACAGAAGGCAGGAATTCAGGGCAGCGTGGCCATTGCTGTGTCCCCACCCCTTGCCCCGCGGTTGAGGTGGCTTTCGTGGGACACCTGAGCTGTGTCTGGGCTGAGCAGGGCGAGGTGGGTGCCTGGGGAGGGCAGTGGGCACCGTGCCCGGGGGCTGCGGGGCAGCGCAGGCGTCCCCTCCCCGCGCTGCACCCACACTCCTTTGTGAGCCCCGGGGCGATGACACGACAGCACCACTGAGGACGAGCTTTTCTCCTGCAAATCCAGTGTCCTGCTCAGTGCTGGAGGAGCAGAGCCCATTGAAAGCCCACAGGCAGCAGCCCCGGGGCGGGGATGCCCTGCGGATGAGCCATGGTAACCTGGCTCCGAGTGTGACAACGCAGACACCCAGACCCCGAGCCTCCCTGCCAGGCTCCCCAGCTCCCCAAATTGGGTATTCAGGCCACAGGGGTTTCTCTACTGACCTCGAGACACTGTTCTGCATGGGAGAATTCTCTTTCTTTCTCTCCTGGTAACTGCAGAACCGAGAGTTTGCAGTTGGAAGGTTTCACTCCCGCCACAGCAAGGCGGTGGCTCAGCCAGGAGCTGCTGGCCCAGTGGTGGCTCTTCATTCCCCATGTCCAGGGGCCAGCTGGGAGGAAACGAGAGGATGCTCCTTTCAGGTACTCTGTGGTGACCCCAGCAGGGTGGGGATGCTCCCTGACCATGAGCAGAGCCCCCAGTGCCACCACACACAGAGCTGCCAGTTCCTGCCCCACTTCTGCCTCCCCCCTTCCCCACCTCACTGGGGGTGTCTGATGGAAAAGCCCATCCAGCTCCCAGTGAAAGCCCGAGGTCAGACCTTCTCCAAGGCTTGGTTTCTCTTGCAGAGCCCTGGGAGAGGCCTCAGCAGTGCTGAGATGTGGCCTGGCCATGGGAGCCCCTCAGCACCGGGTGCTGTCTGCAGATCCTGCAGCCCTGCGGGTCCTGTGGAAGCTCAGCACTCCCCAGCTATCCCAGGAAAAGCGGGGGGAGGGATCACTCAGCCCCTCTCAGCAGCCTGTGGGACTCCAGGTGCTCCCTCTGTCCTGGCAGATCCTTCCTGCAGGGAATAAACTCCTGGTGCTGAGGGAGGGATCTGTGTGATGAGAGGTTTTAGTGACAGCCACGGGCACAGCCACGGGCACAGCCACGGGCACAGCCCTCCAGGTCTGTTCTAGAGGCATCTGTGTTGCTGTGAAATCCAAAGTTGAATTACACAGGAGCCTGGATTCTGTGTAAATGCCCAGATTACAGCTAGGAAACACTTAAAGCCAGTGTCCAAAGTGGCTTTCAGTGGCAGGATCAGGACAGGGGCACGAAGGGGCAGCCAGGAGCAGCCTTCCTTCAGTGTGACAGCTGTGACAGCAGCAGGGACAGCCTGGTGCCACCGGAGCAGTTCGAGAGCAGCCTGTGGGGATCAGTGCAGAGGAAGAGGACGGGGGCTCATGCAGAGGGAGAGAGGTGCAGGACAGTCATGAGCTGTAGGGTTGAAAGCAGCCCCATGTGCCTTTTGGGGAGGTGCTTTTCCCTCAGTTTGTGGGGGAGTTTCCAACTGCAGCCCTGATTAGAAATCAAATTGATGTTGGAGTGTCTGAGCCTGACACCTGGTGTGACATCCAGTCCCTGGCCTGGGGAAACTGAGGCAATGAGCAAGGCAGTGGCAACCAGAGAGGCTCCCTGGTCCCAATTCTCTTTTTTTCCCCAGTCCTGCACTGGTTTTACTCCAATTCTTGCTTTACTGGCAGGAAAGAGAGGAGCCTGATCCTTGCTGTGCTGGGGAGCATTAACCTGGCGCCTGTGGGCTTTTGGGGGATTCTCGTTTAGCTCAGCCTGATTTCAGACTGGGCTGGTTTCCGGTGAATGTTTCCACCCCATTTTGCTGTCCCTGAACAGCGACAAACATCAACCACAGGCAGGTATGGGAGGGACACCGCGAGTTCCCCGTCCTGACAGGAGGTGGAGAGGGCTGTGCCAGGAGTGGGGAGAAGGGGACAGCGCTGCCTTTGCCTTTGGTCCATCCCGTGTCCCCTCCTGTCCCAGCCCCCAGTGAGCCCATCTGAGCCTCCACAGCTCCCCTCCACAGCTCCCGCTCCTCCAGACCTTACCCCCGGCTATTCAACCTCTCTCCGGATCATTAAACATATTGAGCAACACCAGTCCTGTGACTGGTTAATTAGTAAAGACCTGACTAATTAGTTAATCATGTTTACCGAGAGCTTTGAGAGTGCTCGGTGTTATTAATTATGGCTGGCCCCGGGCGCCGCTCCCCCCCATGCCAAGCCTTGCAGGGCTCACACCCTTTGTCTCTGCCACCCCAGGCTGGGTTTGGGGTGGGGATTTGCCTCTTCTCCTCTGCTCACCGGGTGTCCTTCACTGCCTCTTGGGGGGAGATCTTAGAAAAGCCCCCCAGAAAGTCTCCTTGTACCCTGGCACACTGCACTGGCTCTCCCAAAGCCGTTCCATCCCTGGAGGAGTCGGGGTTGGCCCTTGGGAGGCCCTACAGAGCAGAGCCTTTGTGCTCTCCTCATCCCACATCCCTCTCCCCACCTTAAGGGAGGATCAGCCAACATCCAGCCTTGTTCTCCCTCCCCAGCCCCAGCCCTCAGTGCCATGGGCACCTCGGATTTGGGAGCCTCCCATTCTATACGAGAGAAATCAGATCCCCACCAGAAGGAGAGGCAGGTTATTCCCAAAGCTGAGTGGGGCTGGTCAGAGGGAGAGGACAGGCAAAGATTTCATCTGCCCAGAGGAATGTGAATGGGGTTTGTTAGTCAGGGGAGGGTCTTGGCATCCCTGAAGAATCACCAAGTCTGATCTCCTTGGGACTGTCTTCATTCGTAAAAATGTCATCAGCTCGTTAAGCACCCTCATAAAGAGCCCCAGTCACCCCTTATCACTGTGGGATCTGCAGGGGAGGCTGCCAGCACCAGCTGCAGAACCAGACCCACCTCCAGAGAGCACTGAGAGGGGAAATCTGCCTCTGGAGCAGACAACGAGCTGTGAAAGTCACCCAGGGCTGCCACAGGAGCAGGGCTTGGGAATGTTTCTGTCCCTGGGAGCTGGTCGGGGTGCACATGGCCAGTGACAGCGGCTCTGGGATGTGGCTACTTGGTGCTGCTGCCTTCACCCCAGTGCTGCTGTCCCCAGGCTGCAGCTGGGAGCTCTTTGCTTCTGCTCTTCTAGAAATGCCCCAGAGGTGTGGTCAGGGGCTGCCACCTCCGGGTGACACTCACCTGAATGGCTGATGCCACCCTCGGTCTGTGCTGAGGGGATGTCACTGCAGGATCATGGGGATGCCGGCTGGGAGGTGCAGAGGTGTTTACAGAGTCCTCTGTACTCCCAGTTTCCTCCTGGAAATCCTCCCTTCGTGGCTGCCAGTGAAGGGCAGAGCAGCCTAAAATGGGCACCAGTCCAAATGTCAGCGATAACAGGGATGGAGCCCAGCCTCAGGCTCCGGAACTGGTCCTTGCACTGCCCATACTGGTCCAAAGAAAGCACCTGGTGGGGCAGGACCCTGCTTCCAGTCAAGCAGCACCGGATTCCCTGGGAGGGGCTTGAGTATGGAGCAGCCACGTGGCAGCTGGGGTTTCTCTGTAACTTAGGGGTTGCTCTGTAATTTAGGGGGTTCTGAAGCACAGATGGGATCCTTGCAGTTCATTTCAGTAATGTATCAGTGGCAAGAGTGGTTTAATGGCTTCCACTTCAGTGGATCACACATCCGGGACATTTTCTAGCTGTTTATATGGATTAACCAGTACGGGATAAGGGCTTTGAAGAGGGTGGGACCATTTGGTGTCTGAAAATTTGATTCTCAGCTGTGCTGCATTTGTCTGCCCATTTGTAAGGGTCAGGAGGGCCCCTGGACTCTGGGCTGTGGCCCCAGCCTGTTGTCACCCCTAGGAGGGACCCCATGGGTTACTGGGAGCCTGCAGGAAGGGCAGGAGCACCAGAGCTCAGTTTCGTTTCTTCCCCAAGACCACTTTTCCTCCTTGTCCGACCTCCTCCCCACCATCCTCCTCTCAGAACCCATTGCTTCGCTCCATGAGGCTCCTCCTGCAGGAACACCAGGAGCCCTTCCCCAGCCTCCCACTGCCTCAGTGCTGGGCTGGGAGAAACTCCTTTCCTCCAAAGCCCTCCTGCCGTGTCCCTTGGGTGCCAGCGCTGCCCCTCTGCCCCAGCCCAGCCACAGCCTCAGCGTTTCCGTGCAGGAGGAGAGGCTGCTCAGTCTCTGCCTCTGCAGAGAGAGAAGCCAAGGCAGGCAGGGAGAGGAACGGGGCTGCACCTGGGAGATGTCATGGTTGGTTTTCCAGCTCCAAACGGGCAGTGACAGCAGCTCCGTGGGGGCGTGAGCAGGGGGAGCAGGGCAGATTTATGGCCCTGGGTCAGGCTCAGGCTGAGCCAAGCCTCCTGCCTAGCATCAGCTTTATGGACAAGATGAAGTGCAGAACCTGCAGTGCGGGCGCCCTGTGAGAGGAGAGACCCTGGAGAGCAGGAACAGGGAGTTCTGTGAGAGGCCATCCTGCCCCTCTCCCTGCTCTGCTCGGGGCTCTCCTTTCCAGGCTGGATTTGGGATTGCAGTGACCAGGCAGGAGCAGCCCCCAGCAGATGCTGGGTCCGGTCCCACAGTCCCACAGAACTCACGGGCCGTGAGCCACGAGCGGAGCAGCTGGAGGCTGAAGGAAGCAGGAGGTAAGAGCTCCCCTCTTTCAAAACGAAATAAAATTCACAGCAATTCCCAGCCCTGCAGGAGGGAGCAACGCCAGACAGAGAGCTGAAACCTCGGAGACAATTCCAAATTCCACATCCTGTTGGGCATCGGGATTGCCAGGCCGGGGAGATGCGGTGGAGATTGTCACAGCACCACAGGAGACGAGGGCCCGGGCCATGCCAGGGTTTCCCTTTCTGGCCAGACACCCAGACTGAAAGTCTTGTAAACTCAGAACCTCATAGAAAAGATTAGGCAAAATTCCTGGAGGCTCCCGGCTCTCCCTGCGATCAGCGTGGGACCGACCTTTCTCCCAGCTGTGGTGAGATTGTCACTTCATCACCGTCTGGTGCTGAGAGCTGGGCTTCAGCTGGGCTTTGACGAGTAACTGATGGGTGATGCAATGGTTATTGTGACTGCAGTGTCCCAAGATTGTCCTCTTTGGCAACGGCTTCTGACGTCCCTCTTCGAAGGACAGCGGCAGATCCTGCCCTGTCCCTGGGAAGGGATGACCAGGAAAGTCTTGGCAAACAGGACTAAAGTGCCTGTGGTATGGGGGCTGCTCCTCCTCCATCCCAAATCCTTCACCTGAGGCAGGTGAGGTGTTTCTCTGATACTTTTGCTCCCTTAGGCCTTGTGGGGTTGCTGTGGATGTTGAGGTGTGGGCTCTGACTTTCGACTCAGCCCCAGAGCCCCCTTTGGCGCTCGCAGTCTGTGGATCTGTGCACAGACAGAACGGATGAGGCTCAGCAGGGTCAGGCCAGCCTGGCACAGCCTCTGCTCCTGCAGTTCAGCAGCTGGTTCGGAGCTTCTGCAGGAAGAGCAGCACCTCTGTGCGACAGACAGGGCTGGAGCTCAAACACAGCCTGAGACAGCTACGGGAGGAACAAATATCTCTGAAATAAGAACAGTTCTGCATTCTGAGTACTGTACAAAGCACGGGGCGTGTGGGGTTCCCGCTGAAAGCTGAAAGCTGAAACTCCCAACAGCCAGGGCAGGGACACTCTGTGCCCCATCACGGTGTGCTCAGGGAGCTCTGGTGGTCTCTGACATATCCCAGGGACTTCTGCTTCCTCCAGCATTCCAGAGGGGCCTCAGAGGGAATTGCTCCATAGGTGCCCCCACCCCCTGTGCCTGGGCAGGGATGGGACCTCCCTGCAAAGGGTGGCTGCTCTCCGAGAGGAGGAACCCGGGCTCCCCTCTGAGCAGTCTCATGGTGGGGGTCACCCCAAAGGAGAGGTGGCATCTCCCCAGGTGGACTGGGGGGGATCGGTGCAGTTGTTTGCCGTGCAGGGCTGGGTACTCACACAGCGCCCTGGGCAAACAAAGGGCACAGCTCAGTGGTGCTTAAGGAGCTCCAAATCCTCGGCTCGGATCCGTAATCGGCTGAAAATGCTGTTATTTATTTACGGGATTCGGAGGGCTCGTTTCATGTTGGGTAAAGCCGATGGAAGAGCTGCTGGCAGCTGCTTCTCGGGAGTTAATGGAAGCATCCCACTGATCCCAGCGGGAGCGGGGCAGAGCTCCGAGGGGAAATGCCACTGCTGGGATACCTGTGCTGCTCCCTCCATGCCGAGGGTAAAGGGAGTGTCTGTCCAGTGTCTGCACAAAGGGCACAGCTCTCCAGGGGCCCAGGAGGCTTCCAAGCCAGCTGAAAGCCTCACCAGAGTGGGCTTATTTTCCAGGGAAGCCACAGTCGGAGCTCAGCTCCCTCCAGCTTCACTCCCAGTTTTGCTCTCGGTACTGCAGTGGTACTTGGTGAGCACCCAAGACCTTCTGGCTCAGCGAGGCCGCTTCACTCAGAGCCTGCCAGGGTGCTCTGGGACCACCCAAGGGGGGCAGGGATGCTTCTCCAGCCCAGCCAGGGCGGGTGGTGGCTCCTCCTGCCCAGCCAGGCAGGTCAGTGGTGCTCCTCCAGCCCTACCGAGGTGGGTTTTGATGCTCCTCCAGCCTGGCCAGTGCAGGTGGTGCTGCTCCTCTGGTGGCTGTGGTGAAGGCTTGGGAGCAGCTGCTTGTCCTGCAGCTGGATTTGAGCCTGGCTGTGGCTGGGAGGACTCCACAGCCCCTGAACCCGCTCAGCAAAGCCCGAGCTGTGCAGGGAATGGGGCAGGAGGAGTCTCTGTCCAGGGAGAGCTCCTTCCTGAGCCTTGAAGCCACATCCCCTACAGCACTCGGAGTGGGGCACAGGGCTGGGGGATGCTGCTGGGGCAGGAGGCTCTGTGGGGACATGGGGGACTTCGTGCAGGAGGGGGTGAATGAAGCCGGTGAGATCTCGATCCCAGTAAATTCCTCCAGCACTGTGGGCAAGCCATGGAGCTCCTCACACTCGGATGCAGAGGATGGCAGAGGGTTTTGTGGCCTCAAGGAGTGGCTGTGGGGGAAAAGGGGGGGCTCAGATGCTCTATTGACATGTAAGGGGAGCCTGACTCCCTCTTTGTGTTTGTGCTGGTAGGAGAAAATTGAGCATTGTCCGCACACCTTGGGATTGGGGAGGGACTGGGGAGGGGCCGGCGGCTCAGCCTTGTTCCTCGGGAGCAAAGCCCGGAGAGGGGCGTTAAGCAGGGGAAAGCCATGTCAAAGGAGGGATATAATGGCAGATTACAGGGAGTTCCTGGGGTGGCATTGAGCTGCCCAGCCCTGCTCAGCCCAGGCATTAACATTCATTGTGCTGCCCGTTCCCCCAAGCTCTGCCTCGCAGGAAAACCTGAGCTGTCCCTGCCCCACAGCCGCGGTTTGTGCTGTCCTGGAGTCATTGACAGGCTGCCCTTTCATGCACACCATCGGCTCCCCAGGAATCTTTCCCGAGGCATTTTGATCCCGCAGTTTGCCAGCGGTGGCCCGGAAAGGGCAGGGCTGTGCCGCAGGGTGCCCGAGGTCCGGGAGGGCGGAAGGTCCATTCAGCACAAGAATACCCCAAGCCAGCAGGTGGGACACGGGAAACCTTAATCCCAAAATCATTTTTCTTGCTGGCATCCTTTTTTTGTCGGGAATTACGACGGTCGTGGGCAGCAGCGAGGCCTGGGCTCGCCCCTGGGAGAGCGATATTATTCCCCTCCTTTTGTGCCCGGGCCCATGTTTGAATTGGGAAACAAAGCTGAGCAGCTTGTGCCTCCTGTTGGAAGCCTTCCTATCCCGCTGGGGATCCGGGACCTTTTCATCTCAGCCCAGGCACTCCAGAGGCTTCTGCCTCTTCCCATCTTTAAGTCTTCAGTAAATATCAGAAAAGAGAAAGTAAAGGCGATCCCCAGGGCTCAGGAGTGTTACCTTCCCTACATCAAACACAGGGAGGGGAAAGGAAAACAGATATTTATCCTCCTCTTAGCATTTTTGATGTGGAGCTTGCAGAGAGTAAATAATATTTGGCCCCATTTTGCAGGCTGGGGACACTGTGGAGCAGGGTGGGTTTTACTCGTTGTGTGTGTGCCCAGATTTTGGGGGGATCCAGACCCTGAGCCAGGGGAAGGGGAACAAAGCGCTGCCAGGCAAACGCCAGCTTGGATGCCCCCATGCCAGCGATTCCACAGGCAGGGCAGGCAGGGAAAGGGAGAGCTCAGCCCCCCTGGAACCTTCTGGACACAACTCAGCTGCAAACCAGGAGCCCTAAAAATGACCCAGGAGTCAGGAGTGGCAGCGGGCAGGGCAGGGAGGTTGTGCCCTGTGGGGAAGGAATTTGCATTGCTGCTAAGAAAGGAACAGTTTAAAAACGTCCAACTCCTTTTCATTTACTGTCTCAGATTGGATGTGAATGTTTGGAGGAAACTCTTCCCTTTCCATGAAGTTTTTGATTATCTGATGGAAGGCAATTCAAAACAGGGCAGGAATATTTCCCTTTTTTTTGTTTGAAACTCAAACTTTTGGCTTGGCTTTCAAAACCCCAAATGAAATTATTTAAATCTGAAATGCACCCAAAAATGTTTCTACCACGTTTCGATGTTTTTCCTTGGAAAAATGAAAATTCCTCCTCCCACAGCCTCCAACCACCCTGTGATTTCTGTCTGAGGCTCACACTGCAATCAGCTCTAGGTTTGACACCCAGGCAGGTTGGCAAAAGCCACAGCTCAGCTCCCCAGCTCCAGCTCTGCGCTCTGACATCAACGGCAGTTGCACAATTCCCTGTTGTTCCTTCCCCAGAGGAACATCGCAGGAAGGGGTTTCCTGGCACAGATTTGGGGATGGCACTTCTTCGTCTGGCTGATGATGTTCACATGTGGCTGTTGTTCATTCTTTGCTCTTTAATACTTCCTTTTCCTCCAAAGCCATTTCCAGGCTGGGTTTGCGGTTGGGTCCGTCTGACGTCCCCAGGGCAGCTGTGCCCCTGGTTCTGCTGTCGCTGCAGGCTGATGGAGGGGCTGGGTGGCTCCAGGGCGGCTCAGGGGACATTGGGAGTGTCCCTTGCCCACCTCTGCAGAGAGCTGCCACCTCAGGATCATTCCTCCCTCCCCGGCGAGGTGGGGACTGGTCCCCAGTGCCAGGACAGGCCTCTGCAGGGGACGTGAGGGAGGTCAGGGCTGGGGGTCACAGAGAGCACCAAAATCTGCTCCTGCCAGCCTTGGAGCAGTGGGGAGACACGGGAGGTGACAGAGATCACGGTCCCACACCTCCCCAGTGTCCCAGCCTTGGAGCAGGCACCAGGGCACAAGCCAGAAGCCCAAACTGATCCATACAAGCAGCTGATGGTGGGGGGCTCACGGGGAAACAGCCCCTTCCCAAAACACCCCTGAGGAGCTGAAGGGCCCGAACTCCCCACGACTCTGATTTTCAGCCCCTCGGTCAGTGGGGCTGAGCCAGGTCCCCCCTGGTGCAAACACAAGTGCGGAAGGAACGAGTTTGCTGCCCTGGTTGCTTAGAAGGGTTCCCAGCAAACACCCCCTGGTCTGGGAGAGCTCGGGAGGCATTTGGGGCTCTCTCCATCACCTGTCCCGGGGCTGGGAGTGACAAACACCACCAGCAGCACTTCCCGAGGGGGCCCTGCAACCTGTGGCACTGCCGGTGGCACAGGAATGCTTTAAAGCTGTGCCTGGCGTGGTGGGGTTGAGTTAAAGCTTTTCTCTGGGGCGTGTGGGCGAGGGCTGTGTGCGTGTGCCCCGCTCCAGCGAGGGTCGCAGCCGGAGTGGCTGCGCTGAACGTTGGGATCCAGCTCCCTGTGGCTCCCCAGGTTCCCCCAGGACTCCCATAATTGCTACGTTCGGTTTGCTGTGCCTCATTATTTCCAAGTTTTCCGGCCCTAATGCCAAAGGAGGCTGTATCCAATGTAATTATTACCCAAAACTTTGAAAACTTAAGGGAGGAAAAATAGGCCATTAAACAGCTAAGGAGCAAAGTAACAAGTGTGAATTACGGCCCTGCCCTGTGCTGTGCCTGTGATGGGTTTGTTCCACCCATGGAGAGATGCTGGAGCAGGGAAGGTTGAGTGGCTTGTTTTGCTTAATCTCTGTGCTGTCAGAGTCGCAGTCCCCGGAGAATGCAGATCTATAGAGAAATGTGCCTCCCCTTTGAAAGGCAGCGCACATGCCCAGCTCCCAGCAAAGGACTTTTGTTCTGCTCTGATTTATACAATTCTCTGGGGCCAGGAGAAGTGGCTGTCATGGTTGCAAGGATTACTCGCGACTGGAGGCAAGGGTGGACTGTGCAAGAATAATTTGTTCTCTTGGCTGGGCACGGAAATCCCGCTCCCCCTTCCGCAGGCTCCGTCCCCCATTCCCCCATTCCCCCATTCCCCCGTTCCCCAGCCCTCACCCGCGAGGGGATGCTGCTCCCCTAACCCTAACCCTGCCCTGCCCTGAGGCTGCCCTGCCACAGGGGGATCCCTGTCCCCTCACAGAGTCAGTGACAACCTGGGGCCAAGGCTGGAAGGGGGGCACCGGGTATCTCACCCAGAGCAGGGGATGCTGCCAGCAGCTCACTGCACCCCTCAGAACGTGCCCAGGGGTGAGGTGCAGCACCCCAGAGGTGGCAGCTTCTCCCCTGTGCCTCTGGAAGGGAACTGGGGTGTCTGGCTCGAGGGTAGCCCACGTGGCTACTGAAGCACACACTGAGGCCCGTGGGCTTCCCCCACGGCCACAGTTTTCTCATCCTCTGAGTGCACCTTGTGCAAGCTCCTCATGAGGAGCATCCCCTGCACGCCCTCGGCCCTGGCACAGCTTGGGATGAGGCTTCCAAATTCCACTTGAAGGTGAGGAAAGCCTTTGAGTCTGTTCCTGGTGCCCAGGGATGTCCCCGGGGCTCCCGGAGGAGCTGAGCACATGGTGGTGGCTGTGGGCCTGTCCTGTAGAGCCCAGCAGCCTCAGAGGGCTCCGTTTGTCCATCCGAGGGTCACCCATCACTGCCACCAGCACCTCAGTCATTCCAGCGAGGGACGTGACTTCACTTATCTGCTCCCGGAATTTCTCTGCTTGTTTGTTTTGTTTTCATCCCGGGAGGAGGAGGAGGAGGAGGGTGGTGCCTCCACACGCACAGGGTCGGCCACCTCTGAACCCCAGCGCCAGAAGCCCTTTCCACGCTCTATAAATTTTATTGGAAAATCTGTTTCTCTTGGGGGAGGGGTGGTGGTGGTGCCTTTCTTTGCTCCCCCGGTAACGCACCGTGAAAGGGCTCCTTGAGCGCCAGCTCCTCGCTCTGGTGGATCCTTCCAGGCACGCAGAGGTGACACAGACTGATGACATTTCCAGCCGGGCTGTCCCCTGGGACAGCGGCTGCTCTCGCGGCCGGAGCAGACGCGTTGGACGGTGCCGAGGTTGCTCTTGGCTCCGGCGCTCATTTGTGGTGGGGAAACGCCTGCAGGAGCCAGGCGGAGGCTGTGTCCCGGCAGGGTTTGTTCTCCGTGTGCATCTCGGGGACTGTCCCAGGGACACGAGCTGTTCCCGGCCTCAGGAAGGGCTGGGGAAGGTGAGGGAGGGAGGGAGGGACATCCCTGGGCTCACACGGATCCCGTGGCGCAGAGCGGGGCTGGCTCCGAGGACTCCTCCGAGAGCGCCTGTCTGCACCAGGGTGTTTTGTTAACCTCAGGCTGCAGCCTGGCCCTGCCAAGGCTCTGATGTTCTTGGAAAACCCTGGGCTAACGAGACACCTTCCCAAACAACAGCTGATGAAGGGACTGCCCGGCCCTTGGCTCGGCAGGCACCGCTCCCAGCAGACGGCACCGAGCTGGATCTCCCTGGATCTCAGTCATTCCCTCTCCCCAGCACCACCTGCGTTTGGCAATGGGAAACTCCACCTTTACCCAGACCCTTCCCCACCTCTTTCCTGACAAGCCAAACCTCCCTTCTGATGAAGGTGCTGGGCCGCAGGACCAGTTCAAGAGTTGTGAGAACCCAAAGTAGAAATCTTATCCTGCCCCATCCTGTTGGAAAGCCCTGTCCAGCTGGAGGAAGGAAGAACCGGGGGTGTTCCCAGGCTGGGCCAAGGACGTGCCTGGGGCCACCCAAGGTGTGCTGGATGGAAGGCAGACCCCGCTCAGGAGGTGCCAAGGTGCCTGAGCAGCGCTGGTATTTCTGTGCGCGGATCCAGCTCCGCGGTGACACAAGGCAGAGATCCGTCAGGAGAAATTCCCTCCCCCTGCCAGCTCCCCCTGCCCTCAGCGAACACCCAGCCCTTCCCTCACGGAGGGTTTCACCTCAGCCTGGCCAGGGACCAGCGAGGAGCACCCGGCGCTGACTCCACCTTTGCTCTGAGGGTCTCGGCCACGGTGGCCAAGAAACATAAAGGCTTGTGATGCTTTGTTGGGCCAGGAATGAAGGGAGTTTGTGGCAAGAAGGTTCCCATGTTATATAAGTAGGGCAAGGGGAGCTGTATTTGAACTGGCAGAGGGCAGTTGTTTTCACTCAAGCAGAGCCCAGCTCATGGCTGCTTCCTCGCTGAGCTCTTGTTCATCTTGGCCTGAGCAGCTCCGGGTCAGGGAGGCAAAGCTGTGGCTCCTGGTGGGGGAGGCAGGGAAGGGAGAGGTGCAAAGGGCAGCGCAGGGCAGTCCGTGTGGCTGGAGCCGGGAACTGGACTGGCGTCAGGCACGGCCCCTGCCGGCCCCTGAGCTCCGGCACAGGGTCCAACACGGGGCACTCCCAGCCAGGGCTGGGTCCAGCAGCTGCCCTGAGCTCCCTCCCAGTCCCATTCACTCCCAGCTTGCGAGCTCTCAGGATCCCAGTGGGAGCATTCCCAGGATGGAGCGAGCAGGATCCGAGCTCCAGCACAGAGCCAATTTTACTGAATCAGGGCTTTCAGCACTTGCAGCTGCTGGGAAGGAGTAGGAGCAGGACATGGAGGTGTGGAGCATCCCTGGCTGGTCTGTGCAGCACCAGGAGCACCGGGACGAGCTGGGGTGGGTGAGTGCTGCTGCCGTGGGCAGCAGGGAGGGATCACCCAAGGAGGGGGCACAGAGCTCTCTTTTGGCTGCCACCCTAAGGAGTCTCTGTACAAGCGAAGCAGGGGCAGGGTTCGGTGTGTGGCCACCTCCGTTCTCACCACCACCTTTCCACGAGGCAGCCAAAATGCAGCCCTGGGGCTGGGGCTCAGCTCTGCCTTTGCCTCTGCATCCCCAGCCCACCCTGAGCAGTGTCCGTGCGGCCTCTGGGCAGCAATCCCATCTCTCTGGTCATGTCAGGGGTCAGGAGAGGGCAGAGCAGCAGATCCACAAACTGAACCCACCAGCCAAGGATTATCGAGATTTTCCTGTCTACAATCTTTGTAGAAGACCTGAAGCTGACCTGAAGGAAGAGACATAAATGTGATGCTTGGCACAGGGAAGGTTTTGCAGTCCCTGCTGGGTGAACTCTTTCAAAAGGTTCATCACTGACCTTGGGATTGCAGAGATGTCTCAGGGGTCGGCTGAGTCCACGGCTGTGGGCTGATGTCTTTCAGCTGAAGCCTAAAATCTGTGTACCATTTACAGCCATGATGCCCTAAAAGGAGCTTTTCTGGTTAAATGGGGAACCTCACTAAGGCTGCAGAAAAAATCAGCTTGAACTTGGCCAATAATGTGCTGAAAGGCACCATTTGTGGCAGGAGACGGGCCAGGAGAATTTTTTCCTCGATGTAGTAAAAAAAGGGTGGCAAGAGCAGCAGCAGCTCTGCCAGCAAACCACAGCAGGGCCTGGTGAACCTTCCTCCTTCCTTTGGGGTGCTGGCACAGGGAGCTGGGAGCTCCTCGCCTGCTTTATCTTGGGTGGCTGCAGCAGCCCGTGTTAAAAGGGGATGAACACAGCACAAAGGAGCCTGACTTTGTTTCTGCTCGCTGGGATTCATTCAGGGGGATTACAGGCGCTTTTCAGCCCGTTACCACCTGGAGAGGCAAATACAAGGCAGCGCTGCTCGGAATCGGCTTCCCACCGAGCATCCTTAGTTCTGCCACAGCCGAAGCTGGGGAAGGTTAAAAACGATCCGGGCAGGAGCCGGGCTGAGCAATCGGCCGGAGCACGGGGATGTGTCGGGCTCGCGGGGATGGCAGCGCTGCCCGGGATCATTTAAATAGGGTTTGGTGTCGGCTGCACGGGCCAGGAGCAGCTCAGAGCAGGCTGCGGGCTTGAAACCGAGCCTAAGGCCCCCCCGAAGGGAACTGTACCCCACATTTCTAAGGGGAAAGGGAATTGCACAAGGAGTGAGGTTGGAGGTGGATGGGGCTGAGTTAAAGACCTCTGTGGTCAGGGGGAGAAGCCCTCCATCCCCGTTTCCTGGGGCAGGTGTTGTTATGGATGAAGGGATAAATGACATCAGGGCGGAGGGTGATGCCCGGGTGTTATGGGCTGTGTGTCTGCTCCGTGCCCATGTGCCCTCAGGTGAAATGGAGTCACCCTGAGCACCCTGGGATGGAGAACGCAGCCGTTTCCCCATTCCCTGCACTGCTGGAGCCTGAGAGCATCCCAAAGTGCCACCACAGAGTGGGAACTTGAAGTCCCCTCTCTCTGGGACCAGCTGAGCATCCCATGCCCATGGCCGTCCTCTTCATCTCCAGCCATTGTGAAAGCAACAGCTCTTGCAGCCAGGCAGAGTCCCTGAGCTTCATTTGTAGGGTGTTTATTTGGGGCTGTTATGCCTGAAAGAACGGGCTTTTGGGATTATTAAAACTGTGAGCTGAGTGTCAGCAGCTCCAAAGGTTGTTTTCAAGAGTTTACCGCTGATGAAGCCTCACTAGAAGCAACCAACCCATGTCCTCAGGGACATGTGCAGAGTCCCTGCAGCTCTGAGCCAGGAGGGTGGGCACACCCCACCACACACCCCGGGGCTGGTGCTCCTCACTCCTCCGTCCCTTCCAAGGGCTCCCAAAGAAAATGCCATGTTTGGGGTGAAGCAGGGTGAAGCTCCTGCTCCTCTCCTCAGCCAGCGCTGCACAGGCTGGGGTCCCACCATCCCTGGGGTCCCACCATCCCTGGGGTCCCACCGTCCCTGGGGTTCCACAGTCCTGTCTATGCAATTTTCCTGCCCATGCAATGCCGGCCGCAGCCACTCAGGGAATGGATCCGGGACTGGAACCGGTGATAAATGACCCAGCAAAATTTTAAAGCAGAAAATGAGACCAAAGTCTTGTTCCTCAGCCAGGACGTGCTCCATGCTGCCCAGAGAGAGGGGAAAGGACCTGCCTGCGGCCGTGCTGCTGCTGAGGAAATTCCCTCCCTCACTCAGGAGGGCACCAGGGGCATGGGCAGGACTTCTGGGGTGCCATGGGGGTACCCCATCCCCAGGATACTCAGGGTACTCCAGCCCCCCTGGCAGCAGTCCCAGCTCCCAACAGCACCCACAGCGCTCTGGCCATCTGCAGGAGCAGCTCCTGGGATGAGCTGCGTGGCTGGAGAGCTTTGCTGCGTGCCACCCACTGAAATCCAGGGAAAGCTGTGCCCCAGGGCCCAGCAGTTTGGCTGCCTGCCCCAGCAGCAGCCAGCAGTGAGGAGCTGCAGCTCTCCAGCCACCCAGCCACCCACCGCTGCTCCCTGGGCACCAACAGCCCCGGCCCGTCCTGGGGAAGGCTCTGAAGTGGCATTTGAAGCAGCCTGTGAATGATGTGCCCCCTCCCCTGGCACACACAGCCCGGAGGCCCTGCGTGCCGGTCGGAGGGAGCAGGGCAGCATCCCGGGAAGGGCCGGACGTGTGATGTGACGGAGCCGTGCCCAAAGCCCGGCTGGTGGCACCAGCTCAGCTCTCAGCCGCAGCCCCTCAGTGCCAGGCTGCAGCACATCCCCTGATTTCACATCCCCAGTGCCAGTTTGGTTAACTTGTCAGCAAAGGCAATAAAAAAATCCCTCTCACTTGCACTCCCCGATGTGGTGCAGCTGGAAGGGACCTGCCGTGCTGTGCCAGGGCAGAAGAAGGGTTTGCTCCCTGGGAGGGAAGGTGCTTGGCCGTAGGTGAAGGGGACTCGAGCTCCTGAGGGAAGGGACAGCAGAGAGTGTCAGGCTGGTGGGCCAAGCCTGGTTTCAAAAGAAGCGATGCTTGTCCTGGTGAAGATGAGTTTGTTTCTCTGCTTGTGATGGGGAATTCCCAGGTCTTCCAGGTGAACACACCTCCATTTTCCAAGGGGAGCCAGCAGCCATTCCCTGCTGAGTGCCAGGACCTCAATCCAACACCCCACGGCAGCCAGGAAACGCTGAGGCCAAAGATCCTCAGCCACTAAGGCAGGGCTGAGGCCGTGTCCCCTCTGCCTCTCAGCCTCTCCTGGTAGCAGCCTTGCCAGGCTGGGCTTTGCTCCTGTGCTCTGGGTGCCTCAGCAAGGTGGCACTTTGGTGGCTGGCATGGGTTTGTTTGCCTCGTCTCAGCCCCGGAGGCCCCGTTTTTGTGGCTTTTGAAGGCATTGTTTCCTGGTGTAGGAACATCCCTGCGGGCCCTGCGCATTCCCTGACACCAGCGGGAGCAGCCCACGGGTTCACACACAGCTGGGATCCTGGGAAATGCCGCGGGATCGCTGCCTGTTGGCGCTCAGAAATGATGTGGATTTGCTGCCGAGGGGAGCAGGCTCCAGCTCAGGGTTGTTGCCAGGGCTGCAGCGAGCTCGGGGCCGCAGATGCAAACCGTGGCAAGCACGGATTCAACGCCTGGTGTTCAGCACCGGGCAAACCACGGACACTTCAGAGCTTGGCTTGGGAAAGGGTCACCCCGGGGAGGGCAGTGAAGGGAGCTGGTGTGCACAGAGCAGCCCGAGCTGCTCTGGCCTGGGTGGGGATGGTTGTGCCACTCGGCTGCAAAGCTGCGGCCCATGAGGGACAGAGGCACCCACCACCCCCGGGGCACAGCTGGGCCTCCCCATGGAGCTGCTGGCGTTGTGCAGAGCAGCTGGGCTGCAAAACCGGCCAGGAAAGCTCCTGTGGGAGAGGTTCTGCACATCAGCCCCTGCTGCACTCAGGCGCCGTGGAGTTCACAGCCTGGGTCTCTCCCAGAGCCGCAGGTTTGTTTGGGGGCCAGCAGAGGCAGAGGCAGAGGCAGAGGCAGAGGCAGAGGCAGAGGCAGAGGCAGAGGCAGGGCTGTGCTTAGGGCAGCTCTGGGGTGGGAAGGTGGGTGTGGGGTGGTCCCCTCCAGTCCGGAGGGGTCTCCCATCCCGGGGCACAGCTCGGTGGTGCCGGGGGGAGCCGGGAGTGGGCGAGTGCCGGCGGCTCGGGCCAAGCTGGGAACTGCAAAAGCTTTTCTGTGCGGAGGTGGGCTCGAGCTCAAGCCGGCCTCCTTTTCCCTGCCAAAGCATCTGCTGTCCTGCACACTTCCCTTCCCCCTTCCCTGCAGCATTTCAGGCCATGGAAATGTTTGATGTGATCCCCCCGCACAGCTCCCTTCGGTTGGATTCTCTGTGGTTTGATATCCCTGCTCTGGCTGCCTTGAGGTGCCTTCGGCTTTGCAGTGCCCTTTCACACCGGAAAACCAAAATATTGCATTTCAAAATTGCCCAGACGGGTATTTCCAGTGACCTAATGGGAAAAGGAGCGTTTCTTCACAGCTCCATCAGCCTGACTTTGTGAGCAGCTCCAGCTGCTCCCAAGCTGCTTTAATAATCAATAATTTATTCAGCTGGAAATGCCCCAGCCAGGGTGGGATCCTGCAGTCCTGGGGCCGGTGGGTCTGGGTCCTGTGGTGATCCCTGCAGTCCAGCTGTGATCCCTGAGGCCCAGCTGTGATCCCTGCGGTCCTGTGGTGATCCCTGAGGTCCTGTGGTGATCCCTGCTGTCCAGCTGTGTTCCCTGCGGTCCTGTGGTGATCCCTGAGGCCCAGCTGTGGTCCCTGAGGTCCAGCTGTGATCCCTGTGGTCCTGTGGTGATCCTTGAGGTTCTGTGGTGATCCCTATGGTCCAGCTGTGATCCCTCAGGCCCAGCTGTGCAGCATCACAAATGTGAAAATGGGGTGTAGCAGCTGTGAATGTGCAGTGCCCAGAGAGGAGCCTCTGAACCAGGAGAGCTCCCGAGGCTGCTCCAGGGGCACGGATCTTCTGCCCTGGCCAGGGGCAGGACCTGATGTGCCACCACGGGAGGCGGCTGTGACAGAATCATCTGTGCTGGCCACCTCAGCACTGCATGGTTATTCCCATGGAAGCTGGGGATGGAACTGGAAGGTGATCCCACTTCCCAGGTCAGACCTGGGTTTAAGTGCTGGTCTGTGTCTGCACTATCCCATTAAACCTCCGTCATGGCGTAGCCTTGGGCTGTGGGTGGCACAGCCCGCAGCAGGGTGGGGGACACATCCCCCCTCGATGGCACTGGGGGGCTGCAGACTCCCCTTCCCTTTGACCCACCCCCAAAACCCCTCCTTGGTCTGCACGGGGCATCGGCGAGTCCTGGGAGGTCTCCTGCTGCTCCTGCCATGCACAGCTGGCTCAGGCACGAGGAGCCCACGGCAGAAACTCTCCTGGGCTTTCAGGACAAAGGACAGGCAGGGATGTCCTCCTGGCTGGAGACCTGGGGGAGAAGGGGGCAGCTGAGATCAGGAACAGCAGGGAAACCCCTGGCACAGCAGCACCAGCGCTCGGGGTGTGTTTCAGGGCTGCTCAGCATCCTCACCCCAGCAAAGCTGAGTTCCCATCTGCCTGCTGGGATCAGGCCCTTCCCTGAGCGGGCACTGTGATGGAAAAGCTCCTGAAGGCCCTGTGAAGTCACTGAGCCTCGGTCTGTGGCCAGGCTGGAATGCACTAACCAGGAGTTGTTTTGAGGTCAGAAAGGAATAAGTTGTTTGCAGACAATTGATGTTGTTATTAAAAACATCCACGGCGCAGAGCAGAGGGAGGGAGGTCCTCTTTCCTGTTTGGGAAATAGTTTCTCACTGCATCCATCAAACGAAAGAATTCTGTACGAAAAATTAATTTAGAAAAAAAAAAAGTTTCTGGGGCACACGCGCCTGAAAATGAACCACAGCAGGATCAGAGGTTTGGCTCAGAGCACCATCCAAGACTCAAAGGCAGAGGCTGGATTAAAATCCAGGACTGCTCCCAGCCTGTTGCTGGAGCTGGAGGAAATGCAGTTTCCTTCAGAGAAATGCAATCTCCTCTCTGTAACTTTTGGGCAAAATTCAGGGACTGCAGCTGAAGCCCGGAGCAGTTTCCCACCGAGACAGACTCCACGTGAGTCTGGAGCAGCAGCTGGGCTGCAGGGAAGGGGGGATCATGTCCAAAAAGGAAGAAAAACCCCTTAGATGAAGGGATTAGGCCGTCACCCTGCTCCACATCTCCCAGGCCAGGGTGAGTGGCTTTCCCAACCCTGTCCCGCAGCTTGGAGATGGCACCTGAGGTGGGACCTGAGGAGCAGCCACATCACATGGCCGTGCTGTGGCCACGCTGTCCCACGAGAGCCAGGTCACCCTCTCGGCACGGTCAGCACCACGTGGGCCCTGGCACAGGGCAGGCCTGGCCCGGCGTTCCCTGCTCCCAGCCACTCTGCGGGGTCCCACGGGATGGACAGGAGGGAGGACGCTCTGGACATGAGTCCCTGCAGTGTCCCTGGCAGGTCAGGTTTAAGCTTTGGGCATAACTCCAGCGTATTTTGGGATGGGAATCTGTTCATGGCTGGCTTCAGGGTTTGTGGGGACATGGCTCAGTTCCCGTCTGTTTCAGGCTGTCCCATGTCCATGCAAGCCCCCAGCCTGATCCTTCCTGTAGGGGTGGTCAGGAACCACCACCGTGGCTCCAGGACAGAATGAAGGCTCCCCTCATGGTGGAGGGTCGGGCAATTTTAGGGACAAAGTGGCAAAACCCAGGGCTTGAGTGGCACAAGCCCATCTCTGAGCATCCTCCTCCCCGTGGCCAGCGCTGCTGCTCCCGCCCGGATTCCCGGGAATGTCTGCAGCCCTCCTTTGAAACCAGCCAGGTCTGCAGCCTGTGCCGGGGGCAGTCGGAGCTAATTGCCCGTGATCAGCTAATTAAAGGGTCCCGATAAAATCTGCCTGGCAGGCACAGGAGTGTGTGGTGGCCCCGGTGTCCCCCAGGGCGAGGGAGAAGGTGGTTGCTGGGACACCCAGGGCTCCATCACACTCCCTCTTCCTCCTCCCTTGCCCTCAAGGGGTTTTCAACACCTTTGCTCGGGCTGTCTCAATGTCATTGCTCTGCTCCAGGTGGGTGTTGGCAGTGACCCTGGGGTTACAGGTGTGACCCGGGTTGGTGGCAGTGGCTGCACGGCCACAGCCCCGTGGAGAGCAGGGGGCTCGGAAAGTGTGGGTGATGTGGTGTTAGGAAAGGGGGACCACAGGATCCTTCTCTTCTCCCCAGGGAACCCACTCCCAGGCACTCCCACTCCTCGAGTTTTGGCCGAAATGGAGAGTAAAGATTTCCCGCAGCCAAAACTGCCTTTGCTGCCCTGCAGAACGTGCAGCTTTGTGTGTCTGGGTGTTCATGTCAAGCTCCTCTCCAAAGACCTGCCTGGTCTCCAGGAATGCTGTCCCATCCAGGGATTACCCATCCTCTTCAAACAGTCCTGCTCTTCCCTGGCCTCCCTGCCTGGGAGAAAGAAGCAGTAGAGGGCCAGGCTGGCCAAGGCAGCGTCCCGGGGCCGTGGCGTGCACGGGAGGCTGATCCCAGCAGAAAAGCTGGGAAATCCCTGTGTTTGACTGCTTTGATCTGGATTAAATCCCTCAGGGACAAACAGGAACAGCCTTCCTGGGGCTGTGTGTTTTGACTTGAAGCCATCAAAGTTTGCCCTAAGCGACCCTGAAAAGTGAGGAGGCAGCTGCAGGCTCAGGGCTGGGCAGGGAGGAGCTGCTGCATTTCCAGGTGTGTTGTCCTTGCCCGAGGGAGGCTGCAGGGTCAGATTTGGGTTCTGGATTGAGTAGATGTCTGCTCACTTCATCCTTGGTGCTGCTGGGTCAGTGGGATCGCTCCCGGCCCCACACCACCTCGGGGCTGGGCTCAGTGCAGAGCCAGGAGCTGTGTCATTCACGGGGTGTCCTCTGGTGTGTCCATACCCACCCACTCCCCTTGTCCTGCACCACCAGGCATTTTTCCATCCAAACACTGGCTTAAGGTAAACAAGACTTGGCTTGAAGTCCCTGCCCTACAATTGGTCCCATGACCCCAAAAAGATTTGTGTTTCCAGTTCACGAATTCTTTCTGTAGGAGCCTCACACCTCTGCTCTCCCACAGCCTTGGGGTGGTGGAGCAAGGAGGGCTGACCCAGGGCAAGTGAGGAGGGGAAATGTTGTGTTCCAGGTGGATGTGGGTGTGGGACCCCCGGGCTGGCAGCTGCTCCCTCCAGGGACGGGGATGTGGCCTCAGAAGGTTCTGGTGTTGAGGTCTGGATGTTAAACATGGGCAGTGCAGGACGGTCCCATTCCTGCATGGGATCGTGGTGCTGCATTCCACGGAGACCCCGCAGAGGATGCTGAGCCCAGCCAGGGCCGCCCGGCCTCCCTGAGCCACCCGAGCCCAGCACAATCCACATTTCTGCCCTGTTACAGAACACCATTCACAGTAGCACAGCTTCCCTGATAAGGCAGGATAAGCCTGTCAGCTTTTGATAAAACCCCAATCTCCAGGAAAACAAAACACACCAGTGCCTTGTCGGGAGTCCCGGGACCGCCCAGCCCGGCCGGGAGCAGAAAGCCGCGGCGTGGGGGGAGCGGGGCAGACAGCTCGTCCCAACACCTCCCTGAAATACCGTCATGTCCTTGCAGGATAGCAGCTGGGAGGTCAGGCTCATCAGCCGGAGTTTTCCTTCCCTCCCAGATGCCCCGATAGCGTCCCGGAGATAAGATAGCTCTGTTTGCCCAGGGCACGCAGGAGAGCCTTGTCCACAGCCCCGAAGGTGCGAATATCCCTGAGCAAACACAGCTCTTCGCACCTGTTGGGCTTTTCCAAAGCCAGCCCGGAACGATGCTGGGCCCGGGTGACTGCGGGCTGGGAGCTGGATGCTCACCCCATCATCACCACGATTTGTGCTTGGGCTGGGTTGCAGGATTAGCTCAGGTTCAGGAGGACTTGGAAGCGGAATTAAAGCCATCTCTGCTGAGGTTTCCCATCTAGAGCTGAATTTTTATGTCATCCAACATCCTTCTGCAGATCCACAGACAATTCTGGCTCCTGTCACCCAGAGCTCTCAGCCTCTGCCACGACAAAACCCTCCCAGGGTCTCTCTCCCTGCTTCCAGAAAGGGAAACTGAGGCACAGCAGAATTAGGCCAAGCCATGGCAGGACCTTCCCTGCATCTGGGGAGCATCTCCTCTCCAAGGAAAGAGCAGCTGAGCAGCAGTGGCTGAGCCCAGGCCGCGGAGCTCGCGGGACAGCCCAGGGCCAAGCTCTCCACCCCAGCCCCGATGCTCGGCCCCGCTCCGCCGGGTGGGAACGAACGCGCTGAGCTGCCAACGGCTCCCCTGAGCCAGCTCGGCTCGGAGAGAAACCAAAACCCTTCCCGAGAGCCGTCATCTGTCAAGCTTGGGTTGCTGTCTGGCACCTCGAGTGGCCAGGCTGAGGTTTGTCACTCACGGGAACGGGAGCGCTCCCAAAGCCACCCCGAGCTCCATCTCCCGGGCTGAGGCACGGCTGGAGCAGCACCCACAGGCACAGGCAGGACCAGCTCCCAGAAATGTGGGACGAAACAGAGGGGACCATCCCCTCCAGGAGTCCTCCTCCCTGGAGCTTTTGTCCATGCTGTGGGATTCCCAGGATCTGCCTGCAGGATAACGTGCTTCCCCGGCTCCAAGGAGGATGCTCTCTCCAAGGAGGGTGTTATCCCCTGAGTAGGGGTCCCCTTTTCCTTGCTGCCACGGGGATGTGGGGTCAGGGGTGTGAACACACAGCTGCAGCCACTGGCAGTGCCTGGGAGGATGAGGCCATGGGATCCTGGCAGAGAGGAGGGAAGGCAGCACCAAGCCAGAGGTGAGGAAAGGACAAAAGGAGAGAGTGATGCAGACTGCAGAGGGAAATCCTGCAGGAGCGGTCTTCAGAGAGGGGTTTTTGGTGCGGTGGCACCGCGGTGGGGCTGCTGCTGGGTTTGGGGAAGGATGGTCAGCCCTGGGTTGTGCCCAGCTCCGTGCTGGGCTCCGGCTGCAGCCACAGGGTCCCTTCGGAAGTGGGGCTGGCTGGGGCTGGTTTAACAATTCCCCTGGCCCTGCTCCAGAGGAGGTTGGGAAACGATCTGGGGTTAAAACAACACAACACGTTCCTGAAGGCTGTTTATGAAGAGGAGCCCGGCGCAGCCCGACCTCACAGGAGGCTGAATTAGCAGGGACCGAGCACGGGAGCGGCATCACTTTAAGCTGGGTCTGCCCTGGGGCAAGCACAGCCTGAGCTGGTTTAAAACTGCCTGGCTTTGCTTTCACCCCCGGCTGTGGGGAAGCACGGCCAAGTTTCCTGGCTCCCTGGGGCACTGATGGAAGCCAAGCAGAGGCTGTTTGCATCCCTGGTCCTTCTGGGCTGAACAGTTTTTATCCAGATTTGAAAAGCCTTTGACTCTTGGCTGGGCCGGTTGCGTTATCAGCCTTGTGCATTTTGGGTAACCTTTGCTCTGAATGAGCAAATTCTTCCAGTATCTGTTGGTGCTGTGGCTTTAACGCTGAAGTGCCTGATCCCTCCTGGGTCAGAAATGCAGGAAGGCTTAGGGGAAAATATCCTCCAGGATCACCTGGAGCTTTGGGGTGCTCAGCCCCACCACGTGCCCTCCTTTTCAGCTGCAGGGTTCTGGTTGTACAGAAACACGAACATATCGATGATCCCCCTTGGGGACTGGGGTGAGGATTTTGGCAATTTGAAAAGCATTCCCTCAACCTGCAGCAGTTCAGAGCTGCCCTGAGGTGGTCAGGCTGGACAAGGAACACCAAGATGTGGGGTAGAGAGAGGAGAAAGGCCTTGGAAAGCGCCACAGCCCCAGAGCAGCTGAGGGAAGCTGCTGCTGAGATCGGTACCAGATAGGAGGGAAACCACAAGAGCAGGGTCTAAGTGGGTAAATTGTCCCCAAGTGGATTCCCCTCGACTCTAAATAAACACTGACACTTCAGGAGCACCTTGGAGCTGGGCTGGGGCGGCAGAGCAGGGGCTGGGGGCTCTGTGCTATCCCCGATAACCCAGGGACTGTAGGCTGAGCTCTCCCATCGGCTCCTGCCTTTGGATGGCATCCGGATGAATTACGGGATGCAAACAATTCATTTCAAAGGATTGACAATCTCAGGAGACTGGGCTTGGATGGTGCAATTAAACAAAGCAAGCTGATGACAGGCTGGCATCGTCTCCCAGAGTGAAATGAAGAGTTCATTTCTTAGCTTTTCCCTTCTCAAAAAAATGATTAAAAAAAAAAAAATGAAGCTCTTTCTAATCTGAATCTTACCTGAAAACTTTTGGCACAACACCTGACTTGCAGATAAAATCTCATGGTCAAATCCAAATCAAATCCTGGTCAAAGCTTTTGCTGGATACCTTAAGCTGCACCAGGGGAAGTTTAGGTGAGACATTAGAAAAACTGAGGGGGTGGGCATTGGAATGGGCTGCCCGGGGAAGTGGTGGAGGCTAAGAAAAGGCTGGATGTGGCACTGAGTGCCGTGGTTTAGCTGACAAGGTGGTGTCAGGTCATAAGTTGGACTTGATCTCCAAGGTCTTTTCCAAGCCCGTTGATTCTGTGCTTGTGAGTGCCATCCCTTCCCTGCTCACGCCAGGGCCCGGGTGCGGGTGCAGAGTGCTGGCAGTCAGTGCAGGACAGAGCAGGGGACACGCTCTGCCCATGCCACGGAGCAGCCCTCGGGTGAGATGCCCCTGGAGCTCCCATCCCAGCGCTCAGAGCTGCCTGATGAGGCCGAAGGCTGATCCTGAGACAGCTCCCAGAGGTGCTCCGGGTGGCAGAAGGCTCCGCTGCAGTCTCAGGGCAGCGCTGTCCCCTCCCAGGGCTCCGGAGGAAGCGAGGGCAATTTACAGCCCATTTCCCGGCGCTTTGAGTCCAACCGTGTGTGCTGCACCAGGGCAAGGCCGGCTTTGTGCTCCCCATCCTGTATTGAGTAAGACTGCTTTTGTCTTGGGACAAAATGCCTTGGGTGAGAGGCTGCCACAAATCCCAACATTTCAATGCAGCACAACGGGCCCGTAGGTTCCTCCTCCAACCCCACGGCCTGCTGATGGACCCTGCTGATGGACCCTCAGCTGCCCAGTGGCTTCGAAGCAGCCAGTGCAGGTCGCTGGACATGTCCCCAAGGATTCCAGCAAGGAACACACAGCTCTGTTGGACCTCGAGGGCTGCCAGCAGCTGTTTGCCACGTGTGCTGCCTGGCAGTGGGGAGAGCTTCACTGCCCAGAGATTGTTCAAATCTGGCTCAAAATCCGAATATCTGGGAGCTGTAAATCTCCCAGGAACAAGTCTTGCTGTTGCTCCTTTGCTGCTTCCTGTGGGGCCAGAAACACCACGTGTACAGCCAGGAAATACCTCGGGAGGTTCTCGTGCTCCAGTCCAGGCTGGAACCAATAAATGTGGAAATAGTTATGGAAATCTCTCCCTCCATGAAATGAATCCAAACCTAGGTCAGACCCCAGTCCGACAGGTTCACGTGGCAGGTTGAGTTCCCAGTGGTGTCCGTGGCTGTTGGGATCAGGTCCCGTGGCTTGTGGGGCTGGAGGATGGGCAGGCAGCCACAGGGCCTGGCTGGCAGCAGCTGCCGGGTGCTCTCCAAAGGGATCTGGTCCTGTTGGGAAGAGTTTTGGTCTCACCACGCTGGAGAAAGTTGATAATTGTGTTGACAGTTAACCCTCAGCAGCTGATCTGACGGGACTTGTTCTTTCTTCTTCGGGGTTTGATCTGTGAACAGCTCTGGACTTTCTCCCTGGATCCGCTCTCAAAACCAGACACCACATTTTGGGCTTTGGCCGTGCCAAGCTGTCCAACTGCTGCCCACTTTGGATGGGCACTATTTCACCTGGCTCCAGGTGCTGATGGACAGCTGGTTCACCATGGACCTGCCTGGTTTGTCCCTATTGTCTGCTGGGGTGAGGGCAATCCCAAAACATTCACGGGTTCAATCTGCCAAGCTCTGCTGTTTAGCTTTTGCTTCTCCTCCCCACTCCCCAGCATCTGCTGGGAGCTCTCCCTTCCTGCTGGTGGGCCTGACCATGACCACGGCTTCCTTTGGAAGTCCTGATGGATGGAGATGAACCTCAGGCAGGGATCAGAGTGGCACTGCCACACTGAGCACCTGAGAATCCACCAGCAGGACAGGAATCCCCTGCCTTGTCTCTACAGGACTGGTTTTGGGCTTGGTTTGGGCAGTGAAAATCAGATGTTCGGGGAATTCAGCTGCGAAACTCCATCAGCTTTGACCAAATGTCCCCTTTTCCAGTGACTGAGAAACGCAGCCAAGCTTGAGCAGCTCTTCAGAGACAGCAACAGACACATCCCTAGCAGAGAGCAGTGTTCTTCTTTTTAAGCCTTGGCTTCAAACATAAGGGCAATAGATTTTCTGTAAGGAAATAAATCCCCAAATTTGTTGGGGTTGGCACAGCACAGGATTTTTCACTTGCCTTGTTTCTCATTTCCAGCTGAATCATTTTAGCAGGGACTTTTCTAGAAACGCTCAGCCTGACTCAGACACCCAGCCTCAAACATTTCAGCCCAAACACTGAGTCTGGCTTTTTTGTATGGAAAAGAGAATGAGGATCTTATCCTTGGAAATCCCAGGCGGGTGTCAGTGTTCTGTTACCAGCTTCAGTGTCACAGAGAGTTGTTACACTTTGCAGAACCAACACTGACAGAGGGACATCTCCAGGGCCTCTCTGTCCCTGAGGCATGTGGGGAACGGGCAAAGTGGGAAGTGAAGGGCACTTGGGTTGTGCAGCCTGCCCCAGGAGGGTCCTGAGTCACTCTGATGACATCTCGTCCAGAGCTTTTCCACAGAATTGTCATTCCTGAGGATTTTCAGGCATGGAAATTGTTCTGTTCCCCAAGCCCTTTTTGTGCCGAGGGGGAGATGTCCCCAGCGTGTTCCTCCCCAGGATCCTGCTCTCCTGCCTCTCCTACACCGGCAGTTTGGCCATTCCTTGCTCTCATGGGTAGAGCAGGGTCAGAGGCATTTGGCCTCCTGAGGAGTAATCAGAGTGCGAGGGGCTCCCCAAAAAGCCCTCACCCCAACACAGGGGTCCCAGCCAGGCTGGGGCTCTGCCTTTCCTTTCCTTCCCTCCCCCCATCCCCACTGGCCGTTGCTGCAGGCCAGGTCTGTGGCTCCGGCCCCGTGGGCGATGCCAGCCACAGCCGCATTTTTTGTGGTGTGTCCACACTTCCCTCTATCCTTTAGCTCTGACTGTCAGGAAAACCTGGGCCTGGCACAGACCTCGTGTCTGCCCCTCGCAGCCACAACACCCCCGTGGATTTCCCCTTGCCTGAGCCAACCCAACCAACTTCCGAGCCTCCTCCTTCCTCACACTCAACAGCTCACGCAGATGGATTTCCCTGAGCAAACAATTTTGTTTGGTGGTGGCTGGCTGGGGCTGTGCTGGGTGGCACCGGGGCTGTGCTGGGTGGCACTGGGCCACATGGGAGGGCACAGGGATGCCTGTCCTGCAAGCAGAGCTGGATCTGACCCCTAAATCCCAATGGATCCAAGCTCACGGGGCCACATGTTGTGACTCTACTCTGCAGGACTTTGCCACTGGTGTTCATCCATGCTTGGCCATTCTGCTGCAGCAAGCATGGACAGAAACCCTTTCCTAGCTTGGGAGCATCCAAATGCCCGTGAGAGATCCCTGCAGTCTGGGAATCACTCACCAGGCACAGCCCTGGCAGCCTGTGCTGGACTGGTGTGGCCCAGTGACCTGTACTGGTGTGAGAGCTCATCCACCAGATCCAAGTTCACACCCAGCCGCTCCAAAACCTCAAACCAGCTGGCAGTGGCTTGAAGGGGCACTGTAGGGGACCAGGGGCACCCTCCTGCTGTGTCCATGGGGGATTTCTCTCCACCTCCCAGTCCAGTCAGGTCTCCACTGGCTCTGGCTGTCACCTCCGTTGTCCCTGTGGGTGTCTCCTTGACCATTATGGCCCTCAAAAATAACATTCCTGAAGATATCTCCAGGGATTAGAGATAGCAAAGGCCCCCCAGGATGGGCACGGGCAGGGTGTCCCTCTCAGGGACCAGGACCCTGCACATCAGGATTTCTCCTGAGGAAAAGAAATAATGGCTCAGGCTGAGCTAGCACTTCTCTGGGAAAAAAAAAACTTGTTTGGGAAAAGGATAATTTTAAGGAGACTGAGACTGTTCATAAATTCAAGTCAAATTTAGAGATTACTTTCAGCCTCTGGATTCTTCCATTCTCCCCTTTCCCTTCCCCCCTCCTCCAAATTATTGTTTGCAAAAATTAAAACAAAATGTTTTGGGGCTTTCGTTTGTTTAAAAAGCAATTTGCATTTTGAAAATTGCCAAAATATAAGCTTTGGGAGGGTGGGGTCTTTTGAAAGGGCAGCATTGTCATTGCTGAATGAAAACCACGGAGAGGAATTCGTCCTGGGAGACGCAGGGCGCTGGGATGTGGGGCCCGGGGGATGCAGTGGCAGCACAAAGACCACAACCACAGCTCCCAGGGCACAGCCCCAGCCTGCTCCTCCATCCATGTCCCCTCCTTTCCTTCTCCCACATGGAAAATCCTGCCCACCTTGACGTCTTTGAGGGATTCATTTGACCAAGCCACTGGTTTTAAAGCAGAGAAGATTCCGTGGCGCTTTCTCCGCCCGGCTCCAAACCGCAGCTTTCCTCTTTCCCTCTCCAACCTTTTCCAGGTTTCGGAACATCTGTGTTCAAGTAAAATCTGGTTATCCAGACCCGAGCCTGGCAGCTCAGGTAGAGATGCTCTGATGAAGCTCTGCACATCTGTGCACAATAAAGTCAGGGAACAAAAGGCTTGTGAGGTCCTTGGCAGAGTAAGAGAAAGAAGGGAGTGGGAGACAGCAGGACTGGGCTTAGTGGAGCAACCGGAGCCAAAACCTTTCATCGCAGAGCCCTCAGCACCTGGCTTGTGTTTTGCTCGTAGCTGTGTCTGCAGGGGTGCAGGGGTGTCTCCTCCACCAGGTGCAAACCAAAGCTTGAGGAATGGACATGCTGCCAGTCCTGGGAGGTGATTTTTATTACAGCCCTCAAAGGCGTTCATAGAAAGAACAAACGGGTTGCTAAAGAGCCACTTGAATTCAGGGAAATTCAAACCAAGAAGCAGTGGCAGAAAATTAAAGCCAGGCCAAGTCATGTTAGGAACAAGGCAAAAGGCTTCAGCACAGCAGGGGATTAACCTCGGGCCGAGGCAGAGCAAGGGCGGGAGCCGCGTTTCCTGAGCGCCTCCGTCCAGGGAAAACGTGGCCAGGGAGCCACACGCCCTGGGGACATGCACGGATTTGGAGCTGGCATCCAAAACCATCCCGACCTGCTGCTGGGGCCAGCGATGTGCCCAGGCAGTGCCCACAGTCCGCACCTCCAGAGTGATCCCTTCATGGTGTGTGCCAGCCTTGTGCCCACAGGGACTTTGTGACGCCTGGCTGGGACATTTCTTGCATTGCCCCGATTCCTGCATCCCTGTGTGCTGCTGTCAGGAGCAGTAGGATGGGCATTTCCCTTCAGTCCCTCCATCCCTGTGTGCTGCTGTCAGGAGCAGTAGGATGGGCATTTCCCTTCAGTCCCTCCATCCCTGTGTGCTGCTGTCAGGAGCAGTAGGATGGGCATTTCCCTTCAGTCCCTCCATCCCTGTGTGCTGCTGTCAGGAGCAGTAGGATGGGCATTTCCCTTCAGTCCCTCCATCCCTGTGTGCTGCTGTCAGGAGCAGTAGTATGGTCATTTCCCTTCAGTCCCTCCATCCCTGTGTGCTGCTGTCAGGAGCAGTAGGATGGGCATTTTCCTTCAGCCAGACCAAGCCTCTCCCACTGGGCATCTGCAAACACACCAGGCTACAGAGGGAGCTGCCAGCTTGCCCTGGCTGGTGGCCAGCGGTGCACAGCACTGGCCACTCTGGCCAGGCACTCAGGGTGGATACAGGACACAGTGATTGAAATTAAAGCCACACTCCCTGAGTTTGGCCCCTTCTCTCTGCAGAAACAGGTGGAGCAGGAGGGGTGGATGATGGAAAATCAGCCAGGTGTGTGGGGTTGGGAGGAAATCAGTGCCCAGCTGTTTCCTCAGTGCCCTTGGGAGTGGAAGGAGGAGACAGAACCAAGACTGAGTGGACGGAGCCGAAAAAAAGCTGAGAGGTCACAGTGGAGGGGTGGCTGTCACTCCATGGGTGCCTGTGGGGAGCTCGAGGGAGGCCGTGCTGCTCATGGAGTGGGGCTGGACCAGACTGTGCCTCCTCCCAGCTCATTCACTGCCTCCCTGGAGGCTTTATCCCCCAAGGCATCCACAATATTTAGGTCACTGACTCTGAATGAGGACGGGGATGGCTCTTTTGGGGAGCTCCTTGCAGCTTCTTGTGAGGTTCAGCTTCTTCCCTTCTTCAGGATTTTCCTATCCCTGGAACACCAAGGAAAATTGATCCTGGGAGCAGAGCTGGGAGTTGCTCTGCACACTCCACTTATTCCTCCACATTCCTGTGCAGCTCTGCTCTGGTGGCACCAGTGGAAATGTTAGCAAAGAACTCGAGAAAATCCCCAGAGTTCTGTTTTCCTGGCTTTGCAAAAACATTTCTGCTTATCAAGCAACCCAAAGAAATGCGAAGATTTTCACTCGCTCTTCGTGTGGGCTCAGCTCTGAATTTTAAAAAGGGATTTGCCAATGCAATCTTGCAAAATACTCCAGTGCCAAGTCCAGCTCTCCGAAAATACAAGTTTTAGGAGGAGGTGAGCTTTCACTCTCCTGGGAAAACATGCATTTCTGACAGATTTGAGGGAGAACTAGGGCTTCTGTGAGGCCATGGCACTCCCTTGAGAAATGTCCCCTCACGCTGATCAACAGGGACCAAATCCTGTGGTTTGTGGCACCAAAGGCAGAGCTGCTCGCGAGGCTTTGAACGATGGAGACGTGCCCACATGGCCACAACCTACAGCAGCCCTCAGACTGAGGGATTTAAATCTTTTTTCCTCTGCTTGAGCCGAGCCCTGAGGCTGTGCTGTGGATACAAGTGCTGCCTTGGGGGGTTGGTGTGGCCAGGAGATCATTCCCTGTGTCCCAGCCCTGGTCTGTGCCTGGGGGAAGGCTCTGCCCTGAGGGCAGGAACCAGCCCCGAGTCCTGAACCTCCAGGAAGAGGGTTTAACCTCAGCATCTCGGTCACCTCTGTAAAACAAGTGGAATTTAAAACCTCCACCTGCTTCACAAAAGCTTTGCTCGTGCATTCTGCAGGGCAGGAATCACCTCCAAAACCCTTTCTGTGGTGGAGCCGTGGTGGGGGCTGGGGCTGCTCGGCACATGTGGGACGGGGAGAAAGCAGAGCTGAGCGGCTGCTCCGGCAGGGCACAGCAGGCTGCTCTTCCCAAGCTTTCCATGGAAGGGGGAAACCCACGAGGGGGGACACACAAGTGCCTGGTGCGTGCTCCCGTGCTGCTTTTGCTGCTAGAAGTGCAGCTTCAGCACATGTGGGACCGGGCCAGATCTGAAACACAGCCATTCCCTCTGGAGGCAGCAGCGGTGTCTCGGGCTCCCTCATGGCTGCGTCCTGTTGGGGAGATGACAAAACTCCTGCGGGCTGCTGGGCTCATCCCAGGAGGGCCAAACCGCGGCTCAAAGCCGTGGCCCAGCTCCGTGGCAGGAATCTCGCTCCCTCACGCCTGGCAAAGCGCT
The DNA here is from genome assembly GCA_013397775.1 of Eulacestoma nigropectus. NCBI lineage: Eukaryota > Metazoa > Chordata > Aves > Passeriformes > Eulacestoma > Eulacestoma nigropectus. Next base: position 50,169 of record VZTE01001020.1, read on the forward strand.
CCCGGGCCGCTCTTGTCACCATCAGCACGTCGGGGGCTGCTGCTCCTGCTCTGCCAGCCTCGGTGGGGACGTGAGGTTTGGCCTCTCTGTGTCAGCCGGAGGAATTCCGACGGCAGAGCACGGAGAGAGCGGCTCCGTCCCGCTGGGCGCACGGGGACGGGGGTTCCGCTCTCCCCTGTGCTGTCACGGCGTGTGTCAGCTGGGGGTTGTTCCCGAGGAACACTCCGGAGCTGCGCTGTCATTTTCTGGGCTGAAATTTGATAATGGAGCAAATACAGCGTGGCTTTGTGCTGGGGGAGCACCATAAGGTAAACAGGAAGGAATGAGGGATTAAGATGTCTCTGCTCTGAGGGAAGGTGACAAGCCCGGAGCTGTGACACCTCCGTGCCGAGGCGAGGGGCCCAGCTGTGGGCTGCCATGGCACGGCTGCATTGTTCAGGGGTGAAGAGCAAATAAAAGCCACGGGAAAAGAAAACAAGCTATAAAATTCTCAGCAAAGCGCAGAGCCCCAGCAACTGCCTCTTGATGGCCCCGTGACAGCTCTGGGGAGAGGCAGGCGAGGGGTCGAGCTTTTGAAGTCCCGAAGTTGTCCTTTGCGAAGGCCCCCCTGTTAAAATAGGCCCGGTGTTGACTTTAGGCTGCAGATGGTGGAGGAATTGGACATCTCCGTCCCAGCAATCAAAGCAGGGGGGCACTGTTTTGGAATTTGGCTAACTGGGTGTCAGGCCGGGCCTGTCCCAGGCGGGATGGGGCATGCAGGGGCAGAAATGAGGATTATCAGCATGGTGAGGGGCTGCAGATGAGTGACAGAGCCCGTGGTGTGGAAAGCTGAGGGAGAAACCAGCAAGGAAGGTCTTGGAATGGTGTTTGGAGCTCAAACACGTGTGTGTTAGAACTGGTGAGAGTGGGAATACTGGGAAGGCCAGGCAGGTGATGATGGAAACCCCTTCCCACATGGACAGAGGGGGTTCCTGAGGTGCTGGGAGGTGGAGGTTTCTCAGCAGTTTTGGGGCCTTTGCACTGAGCAGTAACAACAAAAAGTGAGGGTGGATGAGAAGGGAGATGAGCGGCGCTTCCGTGGGGGAAAGCGCTTGTGACAAAGCTGAAGGTGCCCAGGGGTTTGTGTGCTCCATCCTCTAACCAGGGATGGGCCCCTGTCCTCACAGCCCACCTGTGAGCAGGGAGAGGCAAAGCCGTATTTATCGCAAGTCAGGACAGTGAAACGGGGTCTTGGCAACCTCATTTTCCCCTCCAAAAAGCTGGGCTCACCTCCCAGCACAGGCCAGGAAGGGATGTGGTGGAGCAGTTGGCTTCCCACAGAGAGAGGTGCCACCAGGGCCTCCCACCCTGTGACCCCCCCAGTCTGACAGGGCACACACAGAGGGGCTGGCAGCAGCTCCCCGGGGTTGGCACCTCCCTGGGCGGGCACAGATGGTGACAGTGTCCCCTCTTTGCCTCTCTCAGCCTGCAACTGCAACCTGCACGCGCGGCGCTGCCGCTTCAACATGGAGCTGTACAAGCTGTCGGGGCGCAAGAGCGGCGGCGTCTGCCTCAACTGCCGGCACAACACGGCGGGCAGGCACTGCCACTACTGCAAGGAGGGCTTCTACCGCGACCTCAGCAAGCCCATCTCCCACCGCAAGGCCTGCAAAGGTACGGGGTCGGGGATGGGATGGCGGGAATGCTCAGCTCCTCCTTCCCCAGCCCCTCTCTGCAGCTCCGGTTCCGGGGCTGTTCCTCTCGCCGAGCTCCTCCCGCTCGTCCCGCTCCCAAACCGGTTTGGAATTGCTTTTTCGTGCCGTTTGCAATGACTTCTCGTGCCCCCCTATCCTCTGCCGTCACCTCTGCAGCCTCCCGGTGAGGACAAGGCCACCCACATCCCCTGCCATCACCTCTCCCTGGTCTCCCCAGCCTCCTGCCGAGGACGAGGCCGTGGAAATAGAAGTCCTCGCTGCTGAGGAGGACTTCAAATTATTGATTTGTTTATTTATAAGGGTTTATCACTTAAAAATTGAGCTTCATCTGCTCCTACCTGGCCATCACTCTGTAAGGGCAGAGGGGCACAGAATCCCAGCTATGGGTGAGATGTAGAATTTAAATCAGCCTCCTCCAAGCCCCGTCTCCAGCTCCCACCCTTCAGGCAGAGCTGAGCCCACGCACAGAACTTGTCACTCCTCCGGACGAGGAGAGAACAGAAAAAGGGGAAACGAGTTTATTTTGAGCTCGGAGTATTTTGAGGTTTCCTCATGTGGCCGTGGAGGCGAGTTGGGCTTCAGCTGGGGCAGGAGCAGCAAGAAGAACAAATCCTGCAAATGAACCTTTTTAACTCTCAGCTGCTGCTGGAAGAGATGGAAATCCTGAACCTAAGGTGCAGCAAAGGAATCAAGCAAACATTCAAAAGCCAGATTTAAAAATGCTGGGGTTTCCCACAGAAATCCTCAGCTCTTTTCTCTCCAAAGATTCGTTTCAACAAGAAATGGAAAGCTTTTTTGGCTTCAGATGGGTATTTTTGGCTGGTAAATTTTGGATCTCCAGCATTTTCAATTTTTTGGTTTGGTTTTTTTTCCCTACTGAAAACAGACACTTTTTGCCATAGCAGAAAAGAAATCCCTTTTTCAGACAGTCCTATTTCCCCTTTTTTTACCTTGTAACAACGATTCCAATGAGAGCTCACAGCAAACGCTCCATGAAAGAGCTGCCAGAGACTTTTTTTAATTAATTCAGCTCCATTAATTCAGCCTAACAGACACATCCAGCTAAGCTGCCTCTCCTCTCCCTGGCATTCCTCGTCTCCCACTCCATCCCATGCACGAGGTGCCTCAACTCACAACACATCAAACATCAGCAAATTAAAGAGGCTGGAGTTGCATTGTTTGAAATGGTTGGTTTGGGTAATTATGCAAAAATATAACATTGCAGAAATGCTTGCACAATGTCCCCTCTTTTTAACTTGGAGAAAAAGAGAATTCCACAAACTTGTGCACGTGTTGCAGGGCACGGGTGAGGCTCAGGCAGCAAAAGGTGAGCAGAAGGCAGAGCTGGGCAACACCCCCTGCCCAGCTCAGGGCTGCTGGTGTTTGCCACAGCCAAACCTTTAATAATTGTTAAATAAAAGATTTTTCTAAGGATCTGAAGTTCAGATCAGCAGTGCAGGTAAAAGCATGAGAAGCTGTGGTTTAAGGCTGGTTTTCCCTGATGGATAGCAGCGATCCAGCCGTGCCAGGTGCTGTGCTCTGTGTTTGCTTCCAGTGGTTTTCCTTACAAAACTGATAAAAGGCCGGAAGTTGTCAGTGGCCAGAGACGCCCTGGGACAGAGCCACGCCAGGCAGGCCGTGGCACAGAGGCTGCAAACCACAGGCAAAGGAATTGATGACAGATGGAGCAGGGATATTGCACAGAGTGGCAACGCTGGGTGTGCACCAGAGCCTGCCAGGCTGGAGCAGGGCATGGAGCTGGGCAGGGAGC
>VZTE01001020.1:53915-88617 GCA_013397775.1 Eulacestoma nigropectus
GCGGGCAGGGAGCAGGGCATGGAGCTGGGCAGGGAGCTGGGCAGGGAGCAGGGCAGGGAGCTGGGCAGGGAGCAGGGCAGGGAGGATGTGGCTGCTGCGGGTGGGTGGTCAGGCAAGCCCAGGGACACCAAGCCAGAGCTCCCCTGGCATTCCGAGGTCAGGCTGCAGCTGATCCCTGCCCCAGCCACGGATCCTGGGCTGGGGGAGTCCTGCTGCGCCTCGTCCAGGGGGATGGATGGGCTCATCCCTGCGGGCAGGGGAGCAGGATGCCCTCTGTCCTGGCAGACACATCACACCCCCGGTCCTGGGCACACCCCTGGTGTGGGGGCTGTCCCGAGAAACAACAAAACTCGGGGTATAAGAAATTTTCATGTTGGTTTTTTCAGACTTGGACAAGGACGAATTGTTCCCTCTTTTCTCCCTGGCTTTTGAGAAATCACCAAGAGCTCCCAGCACGCTGAAGCCCTGCTTCCAGTTCCTTCTGCTTTCCCTCTGCTCCAAATGGTGTTGCAAGTGAAATTCCACATCTGGGTCCTGCAAACCCTCGTCCACCCCACTCTGTCACGGGCCGCTGTAAATCAGGGCCCTGGTGTTGGTTCTTTTGATTAAATTCCCTCCTGATATTTGCCAGATTATTGGCACTAACGTAATTCCATTGGAGTGGAGAGTCTGCAGGGTTTTATAGCCTGGCTGTAAAACAGCTCTGCACTTCGGGAGAGGCTTTGCACACTTTTTGATGAAAAGATGACAAACGAGACGTGCTCTGAATGCACTTGTGCTGAGGCTGCCAGCGCAAACCCCTCGTGCGGGGCAGGATTTGGCACCTGGAGAGGTCACATTCATCAGGGCTCAATGTTTTGAGGAAATGGGATTGTCTGTGTGCCTGCTGCTGCTGCAGCCTGGGGAGTTTTCCAGCTGTGCTGGAGGATTTCATGCCCTGTGCAGACCCCAGAAAGCACTCCCAGCCTCCCTGCCCGGCCTGGCCTGCACCCACCGAGGGTCAAGACCTTGACACTTGCATTTTGGGGGCAATTTGGGTTGGAGCAGAGGGAGGTGAAATCTGTCCCCATGGGCTCAGCCTCTCATCCTTGATTCCACGGGTGCAGATAAAGGGTTTTTTCCCACCCAGCCGCAGGCATTGAGTGGGGGGAACACGAACCCCTTTGGCTCCGGGTGCTGCCGGAAGAGCTGAGCAGAGCCCCCGGTGACAGGGACAGTGGCACCAGTCCCCTTCTCTCTCCACTGACTATAGAGGGAGCTGCGTGACCAGCTTAGAGCTGAGCTCATTCCCTGGAGGCTGGGCCAGGGGAGATGGAACCTCTCTCTTCCTGCTGCTGGATCCTGCCGGGAAGTTGGGGTGCAAACTCCAAGGCAATATTTTCCAGGAGTTCACCCCAGAGATTTGTCCTTAATGGTCAAACTTCCTTCCCTTCCCTTCCTCCTTTTCCTCCTCTTTGGGTTCCAGCTGGAGCCACTCTTGAGATGAGAGAGGAGCCAGCTCGTGGTGCTGGCAGGGCTTGGGTTGGGCTCTTGTGTCAGGGCTTGGTCACCTCTGAGAAATCTCATCCCTGGAGAAATTCCAAACTTCCCAGGCATTGATCTGCCAAGCACAGACTTCAATTTCTCCCCAAGACTGTGGAGATTCTCTTCCACTGCCACAAGAACGATTTTCTAGTTGCATTTCCATCCTGCATTTGTCAGTGGCTGTGCCTGAGTCACCCCTTCCCCACGGCCCCGTAATTCCTTATGTCGATATTATTCCAGGCCCTGAGAGCTGATTTATGGCTCTTGCATCTAAAAGTTGTCATCACAACCCCCAGACACACACAGTCCATCGGGGAAAGTTTCTAGAAATGCAGCTTTAAGCTGTCCATGCTCACGGGTCGCTGTGGGAGTGTCCTGGGGCAGCACGGGAGGCTCGAGTGCCACCAAGTGCCACCTCCTGCATGGCACCCCCAGGACCCAGGGCAGAGCTGCACCATTCACCCACCTGGGCTGGGAGGCTCCCAGAGAAATGAAGGAACATGAGCATTAGTGAAACTCTTAAGCTGTTCTGAGTTTGTAGAGCGAAACCATGGAAAAGCAGTGATTTTTGTTCAGATGAAGACTCGAGCTCAACACGAGGCATCTCCCAGGCCATGCCAGCTTTTAAAAAATCCATTAAAATCCACATTTTAATGATGGATGAGCAGACACATCAAATCAGGCAGCTGCCTCTGTGTGAGGCAGAGTGGGCAGAGTTTGCTGAGTTGTGGAATTCAGGGCAAGATGCTGCTGAATCCAGGGAGCCACGGGGAGGATGGAGGAGGCTGCTCCGGAGTCCCTCAGAAGGACCTGGAGTCTCCATTGCCACCTGGAAACCACCTGAGCACCTTCAGAGGAGAGGCACAGCTCACAGCAGAGTCCCAAATCCATGGCAGACACGTGGATGATCCGGCTGAATAGGAAAATGTAGACAGCATTGATTCCCTGACAAGAGCCGGCTCTGCATTCCTGAAAAATCACATCCTGGCAATGCTGGTGCCCAGGAGGAGTTTACTGGATGAACTGGGGGCCGACCACCTTCCAAACTGGGGTTTGGTTTGGGTTTCCAGCAGAGAAACATCCAGGAGCAATCCCGGAGGGCAGGTTGGGACTGTGGTTTGTCAGAAGTGGCGACACAATAGAGGGGAATTTGCACCCTGTTAAGAAAATAAAACCAGACTAAAGCCCAGCTCTCCGGTCACCGGTCTCAGACTAAGGACAAAAGTTGCTAAATTCACTTGCACAGCCAGACCTTTGCATATCTGCAAGACAGGGGAAAGAAAAGGAATAATTTGCCCTCCCCAAAAATGTTTTCCAATAATTGGGATAATTTCTTGCTTCAGACCAGTTCTCAGGAGTGGAAAGTCCTTCAGGCTCTCAGATCCTGAGAATCAAACCCAAGCTCAGTCCTGCTCATCCCCACACTCTGGTTTTCAGCGTACTAAAATGAAAAGGGTTTTTTTTTTCTGGTAGGAAAGGATTTCTTTTCCAGTTAAACAGATGTTTCTCGGAGCATCACAAGCCAGGGGCTGGGATTTGTGCCCCAGGAGCTCTCACTGGGATTTCTCCCTGCTCTTGGGGTGCTGGGGACTCCCCCCACTGTGGATGCTGTGGTGTCCCACGAGGGCTGTGCACACCAAAAGCATCCTTTTCTGCAGAGCTTTTCCAGCTTCTCCCTCACCTTCCCCACTGCCTCCTTTCCCGAGGCTTGTGGCAACCTCATTATCTCCGAGACTTCTGCTCCGCTGCCAGATTTGATTTTTATTATTAGTGGGAGAATGCACTTGTAGGAACCTCGTTTCCTCCAGAGCCAGGCTAAAAACGCATCAAGAAGAGAAAAACTTTGCCTCTATTTTTTTTTTCCCTCAATAACAGCATTCCCAACCCACTCTTCCTCGTGCAACATCTCCCGTGAGAGCAGGGGGAGCTGGGTTTTGCTTTAGATCCATGAGGACGCCGTGCCCCACTGAGCTGCTGCTCTTGCCCCTGCAGCTCTTGGACCACGCTTGACATTTTTGATGGAAAAATAAAAGGGATCACATCCTCCACGATAAAACCCAAGTCTTACCAGCAAAGTGGGGTGAAGGAAACCCCGATGCTTCATCTCAGCATTGCTGGCAGCTTCTCCAGCCCTGCTGGCATCACGTGGGAAGTGGAGCTCTCAGTGGACGGGGGAAGTTTTAACTATTTTGGAACAAGGGAATTTTCCAGCCTTTGGGGAAGTGCTGCCATAATTGCCCCATTGTGTGTGTCACTAAGGCCTGCCCGCAGTGCTCCTGCCCAAAAAGTGGATTTGTGGCTGGGGTTCCAAGGCCCCTCTGGATTAGCGGCGACTCCGGCTCAGTGGAGGCTTTGTGGCCCCGTCTGTTCCTTGTTACTGAGGAGACAAAGCCAAGGTCTAATCTGTGAAATTTGGCCCAAACTGCAGGGCACTAAAGCCCTTGGCTCCCCTGAGTGCCAGTTCAGGAGGGGAAACGGGAGAGCCCTGAGAAGTGGCGCAGGAGGAGGGACAGCAGGAGACACCCAGAGATTGTTTGGCTCTGCCCGATAAAAGGAGGAATTCATGTTCTGCTGGCAAGAAACCTTTAAATCTCCAGGAGAATGTGCTGAGGGACACTGAGCATGAACATGATCCTTTGGAGGGCTAAATCCAGCTCCCAGTGTCGCAGACAGGCTGCCGAGCTCACGGCAAAGCAGTTAATGGTTAATATTTAAATTATAATTGGTCATTATTGGTATTCAGAGTTAGCACAGAGACATTTCCAGCCCTGCTTCTGCTGTGCAAACCAGCTGGGGCCAGGCTGAGTGGGTGCACACAGAATTCCAGTTCCTCTCCCCCATAAATCTGTGGGATTTGCAGGGCGTGCTGCCCGTGCTGGAGATGCTCTGGCACTGCCTGTGGGCTCTCCCATCCCCACAGGATGTCCCCAGAGCCAGCACAAACCTCTCCTCAGCACTCGGGTGCACAGGTACAGCTCAGGCTTCCCTCATCCATGGACAAATAACCGGGATGGGGATCCAAAGGAAGGAGCCCTGCTTGTTTTGAATTGATTTCCCAAAGACAGGAGCCAAAGAAAAGCTGCAAGAACATCCTGTCCTCCTTGGGACCACAAGGTCACCTCTGGCATGGATTTCAGCTACAGGAGACAACAGGACCCACCCCAGGAATTCTCACACCTTGAATTCCCTGGGAAGATGTGTTCAGAGGGAGCAGGGTTTAAAGTACCTGAGTTCCTAAAGACAGTGGAGCTGGAAAAAAACAACTCTACAACAACAAAAAACCTCACTTAAGTAATAATGTCAGAACCACCCCCATAAACACTAAACCATAAGGTTGAGTGAGACATGTTTGCTGCATCAGGATGCATTATTGAGGCAACAGGAGGGTTTAAGTTGAATTTGTTTTGACATTTTGACAACAAACCTGGGTTTGTTGCAGGTTTTTTTTCCAGCAGAAGTTTTCTGTAGCCACGTTTTTCCACTCCCGTTGAAGTCTTCGGAGGAAAGAAGGGAAGCAACCAAAGAGAAGCGATTTTTGGCCACGATTGTGGAAAAGCGTTTTAAAACCTGGTTTCATATAAATGTGCACCTAATGTTGGCTACCTGGGACTTGAATTCGTATTTAAAACTGAGTAATTTCCAAATATGGGAGGCTTCATCAATGATTATTGCAAATTAAGGGGTTCTTTCCAGCTCAATGCATTGTTGGGTTCCTGCTCAGTCCAAGGGTTGGATCTGGAGCCCTGTGGGGTTTGTGATCCTGGCACATCCAGGGTGACAAGAGGCAATCTGGACACCCTGGGAAATCCAGCCTTTCTCTTGCCCAGGCAGAAGGATTTTTCATCACTCTGAGAAGCTCCCAAGGAAGCAGCTTCCCCGAAAACAGGAAGATGCTGATTCTCCAAAAATGCAGATGTTTTCAGGTACCTTCTCCATAAAGGTCACACTGGAGGAGAGCTGAGCCTGGAGATTTAGCCCTCTGTTTACCCTTCACCACACGTGTGTGGGGCAGGAGTAGCAGCTGGGAATACTCTGCCCCAGCACCAGGGGTGCAAAAATATTTACATTTTTGCCGTGCTATTTGCCAGCCTTCAGTGGGGCAGAACCATCTCAGCAAATCCAGCCACCTGAACTGAAAAAATGTGGGTTTTTTTATCCCAAGCACGGCCCCAAGATGTTTCCAGGTGTTTTTTAGCCCCAAACCTGAGCTGAAGCACAGAAGGGCGGCGCTGGCTGGGCTGGGGTGGGCGATGCTCTGCCTCAGCAGGTTTGTACAGAAAATAGGGGCTGATTTGGAAGCTCCAGACAGAGCTATAAAAGCCCACGGCAGCCAGTTCTGCAGAGCCTGGCCCCGGGGGAAATCTCCTGGCTGCAGGCGGCGAGGAGCTGCCTGGCAGTGCTTATATCCGTATATATATTAATCCCAGCTAATGTAACTACAGATGTTCTCATTCAGAGCCCTATCTAATCCTGTTGGGCCCTTGCCATGGTGTCTCGTAGCAGGAGTTCTACGAGTTAATTACGTGCAGTGCAAGGCAGCGTTTCCTTTTATCGCTGAAAAGGTTGCCTTTTCAACGCCTCAATGTCCCTTTGTCGCTGGCTTTGAGGACCAGTGAAGAGGAGCACCTGTCTGACCTTCCCGGCGCTCTGCATCGCTTGGCAGCCCTCCACCGTCTCTTGGCAAGGCATCCCGAATCTTTTCCGTGGGTGCTCTCCGTGCCTTTCACTCCGGCTCCCAGCTGAGGACGTGCTATTGATTTCTATAGCGCCCTGATATGAATTCAGAGTTTCTCTCTCCCCCTTTCACAGCACAGCCTCCCATCTTGCGGCTCTTCTGAGCTCCGGTGCAATCAGCCAGATGTTTCATTGACTCCTAGATCTTTTCCTGGAGTGGATGCAGTTAATTGGGACCCTTCAGCGCGGATGAGCCATCCTGTTCCCTCCTTCCAATTATGCATCCTCTGCACTCCGGATTTTGGCTGCTCTCCCCTCATCCATTCGGCCGCTTTGGGTCTGTCTCGCAGAGAGCGACGTGGTCTCCTCACATCTGGAGCAGCCACGCTCAAGGTGCTCACCTGGAAGTGCTCTCAGCTCCCTGCTTTCCAGGCCACGGTGGCTTTGTAGGGAAAATCAGCTTCTGGGAGCAGAGGCACCCCCACTAAAACCCTTTAAAACCTCCCCAAGATTCCTGCTCCTTGTTTTCTCCTCCACAGCCATGTTTTCAACTAAAAAATAACTTCATTTTTTACCAGGAATTCCTGGCCATCTCTGCCACAGACACTCAGTAAATATCTTTCTTGAAGATTTTCTGCAAAAATGAAATCCTGAGAGTTATTTCCATTCCCCCTGATGCTCTGCGGGGTGACAGACTGCAGACACTCCTATTTCTTGCTCCAGCATCATCCCCGTTTGCTTCTCTCCCATCTCACCATACCCTCGCTGGGGTGATCCTTTCAAGCAAAGCATGAGGAAAAACCATGAGTTATCCCTCTCATTATCCCCAGGGATGTCTCAGACACCCTCCTTTCCTGATCAGAGAGGTTCCCTCAGCTCTGGTGCTTCGAGGGCTCTGCTCAGTGCAGGTCACTGCCGAATTCCCGCACCTCGGTGGGTGATGAACGAATCCACAAATCCTTGCACCCCGGGAAGTTCAGGAATGAAAACCAGGCAAGTCCAGGAATGCAGACCCGTTCTGTGTGTCCCAAGGTGCCCATCGGAAAGGCAGCGGCGATGCCAAAGGGGCGTTTGCACCAGTCACCCCCCCGCTAGGGATCCTCGTGCAGACTTCCCTCGATTTGGGGTTACAACCCAAAGGAATTTGAACTGGACTGGAAAAATCAGCATCAAGCACCAGCAGCCCGGCTCTCCATGGCTGGGGAAGGAGAAGAGCCCGTAATTGCTGGCTGCGAGTGTTTGCACTGGCCGGGGAACTGTAAATTACCTTTAATTGCTCCTAATTGCTGGCGCTGGTTCAGTTTCCCGAGGACAGGGACAGCAAATCCACATCTGCAGACGCCGCCGAGAGCACCTCCTGCCTCCCTGCGCCGGGAGCGCTGAGCCGCCGCTGATTCCCGGAGTTTTGGGGAGACAGACACGGCAAAACGGGCTCGGGCACGGAGGGAGCCCGAGCGCTGCTGCCCGCGGGGCCCGCTGCCCCAGAGGGACGCTGGGGACCGGTGGCACGGAGCCCGTCCCTGCCCCCGGAGAGGGTTTTCCCCACGGAGCGGCAGAGAGAGCTGGCAGAGGTCGGCCGGGATCTCATCCTGGTGAAATCCTGGCCCACGGGCGGCTGAGTCCCGGACCTTGTGCCACTCGTGCCCTCCGTGACCTCGGGCACCTCGCACATGGGGACACGAGAGCCTCGCAGGAGCCGGCCTGGGGACAGGGGGGACAACCTGAGCCAGACGGGGCTGTAAAAACACCCCCGGCAGCTGTGGCCGAGCCGGTACCGCGTGAGGGAAGGAAGCAGCAGCACCGCGACTTATTTCTTTCTGTGCTGTCCAAAGAGCGCTCTGTGCTCTCAGCCCGGCCTCCAAGAGCCTGACTCTGGGGGTCTTACTCGTCACCAAGGCTTTTTCCCCTCTTTTCCCTCTCTCGTCCGAGCGGTCCCACTGAAACGGGGGAGGATTCCTCGCAGGATGGGCTCTGCAGGCGATGCCTGGGAGCAGCCCCGGAGGGGACGCCTGAAATGTGAGGCGTGTTCGTCCCCATCCTCCTGCCCTTTGCCTCTTCTTGGGTAACCCTTCCCTGATTTGCTTATTTCTGTCTTAACTCCTGCCTCTCTGCTCTTCTTTAACTCCTCTTTCTCCTGTTCCTCCTTCAGGCCTTCGCTTAATGCAGTTTTATTTCCTCTCCCCCAGCACTACCTGAGCCACCCCTTGGGGCTGTAGCGTGAAGGTTTTCCCGCCTAAACATCCCTCTGCTCATCACCAGCCACGCTGATTTCACGTTAAGACTTTTCCCACCTGAATTAGCTTTAGAAAAGCAGATTTCTGCTGTGGGCAGATTTGCAAGCAGCCACTTCCCAGAGGGAGCTCAGGGCAGGGGGGAGAGAGGGACTTTTAATCAAAAACCCCAAATCAGAAGTGTTAGGAACAGAGGAGAAAAGGAGCAAAAGCTTTGTTGGTTTTTTGAGGGGGTTTTTTCCCCTCTCATGTGGAAAATAATTGAGTTTTGGCAAGGCTTTGTCTCTTCCCACCCAGGGCTGGTGGGGGCAGGGCTGGGGGCAGTTTGCTGGAGCTCTGCGATGCCCCGTGCAGGGAGAAGTTGGGCATCTCAGAGCAGGGGTGCCCCAGGCACCATCCCAACCCTGCTGGGAGGGGATCAGCCTGGGAGCTGCTGCCCAGTAAGGGTCAGACTGGGGGCTGCTGGTGCAGGGAGCAGGACTGTGCTGGGGTGGCTTGGAGGGAACCTCCAGCCAAACACCAAAACGTGGAAACCCAAAACCCATGTGGGACGCGGTCTGCTGACCCCAAATGAGGCAGATTTGGGGTGTCTGAGAGCCAGGGGGGTGCAGAACAAACCAAGCAGCATTGCAGGGTCCAGGAAAAGCCCTCATGGGAGTGATGTGCCCAGTTTGGGGGGCTTGGGGGGTTTGAAGCCACTGGTGCCCATGGGGACACCCGCCCTGGCCCTGACCCCCAGCCCAGCCCCCTCCAGGGCCCAGCAGTGGGACAGGTTTCCCCCAGCCCCTCTTTCTGGCAGGCAGCTCCCCTGAGGGGCAGGAGGAGAGGGGATCAGTGCTCCCCAGGGAGGGATTTGGCTGGCTCCTTCCCGAGGATGCTGCAGAAGAAAAGGAAAGCTTTCCTGCCTGCCTGCCTCTCCCTGCCACCACTCAGCAGGGGCAGCCCACAGTCTGGCACGGCGCTTGCAGCTTTTAGAAATCAGGGCTGTTAACAAATGTGCGAGGCCGTAATCCTTTTGGAGCAGTGATGATAACAAGCCCTGATGCTTTTTGCTTTTTTTTCTTTTTTTTAATTTTTTTTTTTTTTTTGGCTTTTCTTCTTTTTTGCCTTCNCTTATTTTTTTTGCTTTTTTTTTTTTTTTTTAATTTTTTTTTTTTTTTTGGCTTTTCTTCTTTTTTGCCTTCTTTTTAAATTTTTTTTTTCCCCCAAACAGCTGCGCCGGTGAAGTCCCACTGTGGGAAATGAGATGGTGAATGTTGTCAAGTGCAGTATTTACATCCCCTGCCAAACCCTTCACATCTGCCCGGCTCTGCCGTCAAGGCTCCATCCATCTGGCCGGGAACAGCAGGTCCTCCAGCCTGCCTGCATCCCACAAGGGCATTTCCTTCCTGTGCCCGCAGTGCCAGCTGCCAGGGATGCTGCTCAGCGGGAAGGGCTCGAGCGAGAGCTCTGAAAGGACTGGTTTGATTTTCCTCGGAGTGCACGTGAAATGAATTCCCAAGCTCCCTGCAGGCAACTGCTGCCTGCCTGAGCTCGGTGTGCTGAGGGAGCCCAGCTGGGTTTGTACCTCTGTACCAGCCCTGCCAGGGCTCCCGGGAGCCGCGGGAGTTTGGGGCTGCTGGATGGGGGCAGCGGGTGCTGCTCCCCTCCCTTTAAACCCTGCAAACTCCTGATCTCAGCACCCACGGGACCAGGAGTTGTGTCCGTGGGATCCATCCCCGCGCTGCCTCCCAGGACGGGACATCCTGGCTGCGCTTCCACCTCTGCAGCGGGGCTGTGACAGGGCCGCCCCCTCTCCAGCGCTGCCCCCTGTGCCCAGCGCTGTCCCCCACCCGCTGTGCCAAATGCCAGCTCTGTTTCAGCTCAGTCGCCGAGCTTTGCCGGAGCTGCAGCGCCAGCGGCAGAGCAGCGGAGCCGTGCCGGGGGAGCTGCCCCGGCCCCCGCCGATGCCACAGCGCCGTCCGTGCCCGCCGTGCCCTCCCCTGACCCTGCTGTGGTGTGTTCCCCCCGCAGAGTGCGACTGTCACCCCGTGGGTGCCGCCGGCCAGACCTGCAACCAAACCACGGGCCAGTGTCCCTGCAAGGACGGTGTCACCGGCATCACCTGCAACCGCTGCGCCAAGGGCTACCAGCAGAGCCGCTCGCCCATCGCCCCCTGCATAAGTAGGTGGATCTTCCCTCCGTGGCTGTAGAGTAGCGATTTTAACCCTTGAAAACCTGCCGGAGCCGCTGCCCAGGCTGGGGGGCTGCTGAACCCCACCAGCGCCCTGGGGCAGAGCTGCCTGGGGCCCCCTGCCCTCCACTCTGCCCAAACACGGTCCCAAATCCAGCAGCAGCTTCCAGCAGCTCACCTGCCTTGTTGGGTGGGTTCTGTGAGTGCATCTACAGCCCGGTTTGCTGGGAATTTAATTTTGCTCCATTTAGGTGCCCCAAGAGCACATTTATTTAGGGCTGGGTGCTAAGGCAATCGCTACAAACAGGGTTTTCTCTCCAAAATCAGGCTGTGCTGCACTGGCACAGAGCTCAGATCAGAGGAGCTGCTCGTTTGATGGAGTTGCCATCACAGCTGAGAACACCTGGATTGCTGAAGGGGCTCTTGCACTCACACAACCCTCCCAGAAACACGGGTGGTTTTACCGTTGGCTTCCTTGGGTTTGATTTTCAATTTGCCTTCCCAAGGCTGCCCTCACCCTCTGCTCTTGGAACAACAGCAGAAGCACCAGGTACAGCTCCCAAAGCGCCTCCTCTGCAGCATCTGCTCTGCAAACACCTGGAGGCCCCCCAGCCCCTGCTGAGCTCTCACTGCCTGGGAAGTTGGGTTTCAGCCCTGAGCCCCTCTCTGCTGGCTCCTTCCCAAGGATGCTGCAGAAGAAGAGGAAAGCTTTCCTGCTGCCTGTTGGATCTTCTGCTGTTGGATCTTTCAGTCGTTCATGCACCTTGTGGGACATCTCCACCTGCCCTAACAAAACAAAGCATCAAAATTGGTGTGCGTGGGATGGGATGGGATGGGATGGGATGGGATGGGATGGGAAGGAGGAACTGCTCCCCTAAAGGGTGATTCCCTGCTGCTAAAAGGAGAAAAAGGCCCAGCAAGAAAAGTGAAGGTTGAAAGAATTAAGCTTTTGTTGGGGACCCACATTCTGCTCCCACACTCTTCTCCCCTCTCAGCATGGCCATTGCCAGATTCTGGGGCAGAGACCCTTTCCCCACCTTCTCCTGCTGAAGGAAACATACATTCCAGGGTGGTTTGGGGTCACTTGAGATTCATTTTTCCCCGTGTCGCAATGGGACAGCAAAGGCCCAAAGCAGATGCTTGTGTCCCCAAGATGTCCAGCCGTGGCTCCAGTCTGCTCTGCAGCAAGTGTGCACAAAGGTTTATCATTAATCATTCCCCAGGGCCAGGGGAAATCAGAGAGTAAATTGTGCCTTGCATCAGCTCCCCTGGGATTCCTGGCACTAAATAAAGACAGAGCCAGGATTTCAACATGGCCCATCCAGGCTTTGGGGCTGGGCACAGTCACTCTCTGATTTACTGCTGCTTGTAATTCCCTATTCCCAGAGACTTGTAGCCATGAAAAGAACACCTCGGGGGAAGGAGCAAGACCCCCGTGGGGTCTGTGTCAGGCCAGGCATGAGCACCCCCCAGCCCCAGCTTTGGGATGGCTCTGCTGGCTCTCGGTGCTGCCTGCCCATGCACCGTGTCTTGTGCTGGGCTTAATGGCATGAAGGTGAGAGACCCCAAAAATCCCCCGATGCTGACTGGGCTGCACCCCTGTGAGTGCTGTCACACGGCCCAGCAAACCCTGCCTCTGTGGCCACGTGTTTTCCCAAGAACACAAGCAGAAAGAGGCAGATGCCCACTCCCAGCTCATGCCTAAATTCCACTTCCAAACTGGACTGGTGAGGTGTTCCCCCACCAGGATTCCCAGGAAGGCACAGAAATGGCAGCACCGTGCCCTAAAAGCAGGAAGGATGTCCATGGTGAGAGCTGGGGAAGGAGAGCATCCTGCAAAGCTGGGACCATACAACTCCCTCCATCCACAGTCCATCCTTTCAACAAACACAGCCAGGCTGGGGAATGAACATCCAGAGCATGATGTGGTTTCAGCTCCGCAAAGTTGGCCCCAAATCAGAGCCAGGGAATTGGCACCAGATGTGTTTGTGTTTCCTTCAAACGTGGGAGGCACCCTTTGCATCCCAGCAGAGCTGCAGAGCTGTACCTGCACCCTGCCTCGCACCAGGGGAGTGCCAGCACCGCCTCAGACGTGGGGGGAGACAGCAGCCGGAGGGGACACCCCAGGGACAGGGAGGGACAGCAGCCACGGGCTGGGCACAGTGCAGCACGCAGCCACGAGCCAAAATTTTTTGTTAAAAACCCCCTTTGCAACACCCTCGAGGGTTCCCCAGTTCCTGGTGTACTGGTCTGGGGGCTCTTGCTGGGGGACATGGTGGGGAAGGGAACCTGCAGGGACCAGGCTCTTCGGGGTTTGGAATAATTCCTCCTCCTTTCCTCTCCTCTCTGTTCCCGTGTGCTCCGGGCTGTCCCGCAGAGATCCCGGCTGCTCCGCCCACCACGGCCGCCAGCAGCGCCGAGGAGCCCGCAGGTACGTTCTGTTCTTTGGGAGCATCTCAGTCTCTTCAGCAATCATTTCCCTCGAGATAAATTGCACTCAATGCGTAAATCCTGTTGTTTGTACCAGGACAAGTGGTTTCCTTTTATGCCCAACTGTGTTGGAAGCTCGTGTGCAGCATCCTGAGAGGCCGGTGTTCCTCGGGGCACCCGGGAGCGCAGGGAAGGTGCAGGAGGTTTTCCTGCTGAATCTGGGAGCACAGGGGGGTTACCCAGAGTTGTATCCAAGTGGAACCACACCTGCCCCCCCCATGTCACCGAGGGACTCCCCTGTCCCCAGCTCCCTCGTGTCGGATGGCTCTGACCAGGGGATGACAGCGGGAGCCAGAGGGTCCCAGGAAAGGCTGACTTGTCCTGTCCTGCTGCCTGGAGGTTCCCGGGGTATTTGAGCCCCATCTGTGAAGGACACGAGGTGTAAAAGCTGTTTACTTTTGTCTCAGCAGTGCAGGAGGGTTCATAAATGAAGGAGTTTGTACTAAAAGTGACGGATGTCACCTTGGATCGAACCCTGAGCCGTGCCCTGTGCTCGTGGCCACATGGGACAGAAAGTGGCCAAGAGCTGAGGGGGCATCACCCCAACCTGAGCCATTGCAGAGGACCAGGGGCCAAAGCTGGCCTTGGAACGAGGGTGGGACAATGTCAGCTCTGGCGTGGGGGGTCCTGCCTGGCTCTGCTGAACTCTCAGGGGTCCCAATCAGTTTGGGAAAACAGTCCAAAACTGGATTGTTTAGATGAAATGCATCCATGCTCTCCCATGCCGGGAGATTGGAGGATGAGGAGGGGCTGCTGCTCCTTTTTGCTGCCAGGCACGAGGAGCTTTTCTGGTCCTTATTTGGTCCCTCTCAGACAGAAGAGACCACAGTGAAAGGGCAAAAAAAAATAGCAGTGGGGGGTGAAGGTTTACAAACCTGCCAGTCTTATCTGAATCAAATCCAGATTTTCTCGGGAATGATTATCGGAGGTGGATGATTTCAGCCAGTGGGCTTAAATAAAACCAGGTGATCGGATTGATGCAGCTCCCCATGGTTTTCCCCTGGAAATCAACCTCAGCAGTTTCAAAACCAGATCTGGCCCTTCCAAATGCCATTTTGGGCCCTTCTGTTCCTGGCCAGTGAGGAAGAGGCTGGAGGTAAATGCAGGAAAGGGAAAAGCCAGCTCTGAGGGACCCCAGGGTGCACAGACCCAGAGCAGCTCTGGCTGCTGGTTGCAGCTTTCCCAGAGTGCAGAAGAGCCAGTGCAGAGCTGGCTGCATGTGGAATCCAAATTTTAGTCCGAATCCTCCCCCAGGTGCCAGGAGCGGGGAAAACTGACCCTGACGAGCTGGAACTCCTGTTTCAGCATCATTTGCAGGTAGCCAGACTATTCCTGCCCTATAAAAGGGTTGTTTTACCTTCGTCTGAATGTCAAAAGCTTTGGGTTTTGCCTGCCCATGCCTAGACTGAGGTGATGCAAGGCCACCCTCTGAGAGTTTTGTGTTCCCAGGTAAATTCTGTCTCTGCTGGGACAATCCCAGGGTGAGCAGCAGGAATGGGCTCCTCTGCCCCCAGCAGAAGGGCAAAATGCAGATTGCAGGGGGTGGCCACAGGCTCAGAGCCCATTTCCATGGACAGACAAGGAGGGAAAAGGTGTCCCTCGGGTGTGCTGCCCCCAGCACCTGCATCAGCCCAGGGGAACCTCACCGGGCACAGGGGGAACTTGGAAATCCCCTCTCCCACTGCAGGTCCAGGGGTTGGGCAGCTGAGGGACACCTCATTTCCAGCCTCCCGGCCCTCCTGTACCTGGGCATCCCCATGGGAACGTGCCCTTGGTGGCTCAGCAACTCCACTCCCCAGCAGAGCCTGAGGACCTCTGTCCCCAGCTCACGGCCACATAAACCCTGTGACCATCACTGCAGCAACAGCTCCAAGGGAAGAGTGACAGTAGGAAAGGATTAAATATCCCACAGATCCTTCTCATGAGCTGCAGCAGCTGGAAACAAGGAGTCACCACCCGTGAGCCGCCAGCTGCCTCTGCAACATCTGCGAGGGTGCCAGGCTTGCTTGGAAATGACAGCGTGGGGACAGGAGCACAGGAGCCAGCCCGAGCTTTCCTTCGGGTCTGAAGCAGGGACCGGTCCCAGCCACCTCCCAGCACCGATATGCCCTGAACAGGAGTGTGTGCATGGGATCAACAGTGCTGGAGCTGGGAACAGGGCTCAGCCCCCTCCCCTGGCTGGGGGAGTTGCCAGGCTGGGGCACAGCCGGCTCTTCTTGGTGAGGAGGCTCCCAACCCCAGGGATGGGGAGACTTTGCACTGGCAGGGAGAAAAGCCAGAGCCCTTGGCTCTGAGGAGGTGTCAGCCCTGTGGAGAGCCGGGAGCATCCCAGAGCCTGGGAACAAAGCGCTGCCCAGCTCCCTGCAGTGCAGTCGGGAGGGGAAATCGTCATTTCATTCACCCTGGGGTAAATCTGGCCTCAGCCTGGGGGTCTCCAGCTTTGTACCCATCCAAAGGAGGAATTCATTCAGCCCTGCCCGGGCATTCTCTGGCTTGTCTCAGCTGTAAGCGAGGTGATGGATTGGCCGCATGATTGATTGACTGATTGATCATCCAGCCCCCTCTGAAGGGTTTCTCATGGAGATCCCCAGTGAATGGCCGGGAGCACAATAGGGGAGAGGGGCTTCCAGTGAGGGAGCTCCTGGTCCCTTCAAAATAGCTCAGAAAGTCTGGGAGAAAAAAACCTGAAACAACCCCCCCAAAACTGCTGGAATGCAGATGAGCTTCACGCACAACTGCACCGTGCTCTTATCATCCCAGTGCAGGGTTCCTGCTGCCCCACATCCATTCATTCCTCCATCCATTCATCCCAAATCCCTGTGTTCCTCCAGCCCCACATCCCTGCACCTGATCCTTCCATTCTTCCATCCCCACATCCCTTCATCCCCACATCCCTTCATCCCCACAGCCCCGCCATTGATTCCCTCCACCCCAGATCCCTCCCTTCCATTCCCTTATCCTTTCATCCCCATATCCCTCCATTCCTGCAACCCTTCATCCCCACATCCCACCACAGCCAAGCCTTGAGCTTCAGAGCCAGGACTGAGCTCCCTCTCCCCATCCTGGGACATTTCTAGAGGCTGATTCCCCTTGGTGACACCAAGCTCTTGTCCCCAGCTCCAGCTCCCTGTTTCTGCATCTCCCCCTGAAAAAAAAACTGATATTCCCACTCAGCTGGGAGCTGCTGTCAGGCAGGAATTTATGGGGTGCTCGGCTCCCAAGGACAGATGTTTTCCTAGGAATGTACTTCATGTGTTGGCAGTGGCTCTTGGCAGGGCACCCCTGGATCTGCACCCCATGTCCCCAACGTGTCCTGGTGCTCAACACCGGGATAAATCCTGAGGGAAGGGGTAGGAAACGTGCAGCCAGCCCTGGCTGCTCCTGGGAGAGGGATCAGGAGGGGCAGAGGTGGGGTGGATGAGCCGTAAAACTCCGTGTTGGTGTGGAGTTTTCCAGTGAGGTGTTTTCCAGTGCAGGGTTTGTTTTCCAATGCAGGGTTTCCAATGCAGGGTTTCCAGTGCAGGGTTTCCAGTGCAGGGTTTGTTTTCCAATGCAGGGTTTCCAGTGCAGGGTTTCCAGTGCAGGGTTTCCAGTGGGTGTCTGGCACAGCTGGGCTATCCCCACTGTGCCACCAGCAGCCACAGCCTATCTCCTACTTCCTTTAGATCCGGGAAAATTGGGATGCTGCTGCTGAGGCCACAGCTGCTCTGGGCACCCTTATCCTGAAACACCAAAAATCCCTCAGGCCGTTCATCCCCATCCCCAAACTGGCACCAGGCAAACTCCCCCTGAGCTGCAGCGGGGCTGGGGTGGTGTCTGGGGTGGGTCTCCCTCTGACCATGACCAGAGCTCCCCGGGATGGACCAAAGGCACCCAAACCGTGCCCGGACCCAGCTGCCCGGGTGCTGCTGGGCCACAGCTGGGATTGGAGTGGCCGGGCCCGACGGGCCTGCCAAGGACATCCCCGTGGTGCGGTGGGGACAGCCTGGGCACATCCTGGAGGTGCTGGGGTCCTGCTGGAGCACTGGGGCTGGTGGCCCCCAGGCCCCGCTGGGGCTGCGGAGGTGGGAAGGGGCTGCGGGCTCCCGGGAATCCCTCGCTGCCGCTTTCCAGCCGCTCCAGGCGAGAGGCTTTAATCTAATTACATGCTTTATTTGCGCCAATTTGTTTTTCAATCAATCTTGCTCAGCCAGAAGAAAGGAGGCTGCTGCGGGCTCATTTGCACCTTCTTGTTCCAAGGGAGAGGTTAATGGCCGTTATCCGCTGGGATCCGCGCTCCTGGCCGGGAGCTCCGGGAATCTTCTCCCGCAGACACGCAGCGAGTTCCCGGCCTGGCACGGAGCAGCCGGGGATCTTCGGGACGCGCCGATTGTGAGGATGCGCTGCAGGCAGGGCTCGGGATGCTCCTGCCAGGTGCTCCCAAGGGGCCGTGGCGTCCTGCAGGAAAGATTTTGTGTATCCATCGCCAGGGGTTGCAGCGGGGTCCCGGGGGAAGGTCTGGGGCTGCGGAGCACCGAAACGAACAAACCGAAAAGAGTGGAAATAACTCCTCCCGCTTTTCCTGCCCCGCCGGGGAGCGGCACAGCTCAGTGCCCTGGCGGCTGTGCCCGGCACAGGGCAGGGCTGGCCTCGGTGCCCCCCACACTCCTGCGCTGGTGCCAAGGCCTCCTCGGCCTGCTTTGGGGACCAGAAGATGCTCTGGGGCCCAGCAGGTGCCTCTGCCTTGACAGACTGGTCACAGACCCACCTCAGCTGGTGGGACGAATCCCTGCCAGCTCCTGGGGACTGCTGCTCTCGGCTGGGAGGTGACCAGGGACAGACCAAAGTCACCTGGTTAAATACAAGCCGGTGCCAGAGGCTTGCTGTGCACCAGGGCGTGGCACAGACCCTCTGGGGGCAGATCCAGGCCCCCGGAATCTCTGTCCACAGGCTGAGATTGTGTCAGACCTGGGGACCATCCTGTGGATAACAACAGACATGGCTAGAGCAGCCCAGCCCCAGCTCATGCCAGCTCCAAGGCCTGGAAGGGATGTGCCTCCCTATTCCAGCTCCTGGCCATGCTGGAGGGACGGCCGAGGCCACCCTGCTGGGGACACCGGCTGTCCTGCAGCTGGCCAGGGATGAAGGGCACTCATTTGCACATGGTAATTGCAAAGGGCATCGTTCAGGACAGCTGGGTCACAGCCAGGTGAGGGGAGAAGACCCAATCAGTGATAACAGACCCAATCAGTGATAACAGACCCAATTTCGTGATAACAGACCCCTGCTCCATTCAGTGGCTGGACGAGGGTGCAGCAAAGCACAGGAGGAGCGATCCCACTGCTGAAGTGAATAACCTGGGAAGGATTCTCTGCCTTAGCTTTGCTATTTTATTAAAGCTTCTTTGCATTAAAGCAGCCAGCCCTGAGACAAAGACTCCCAGCGGAGTCCAGCCCAAATTAAATTACAGCAGTGCTCCCTCACAGTCACCGTGTGCTCTGTGAGCCAGACACTGCAGTCCCTGCGCTTGTCCCACAGGGATGATCCCATCCCTGCTCCCTGGGAAAGGACAGGGCTACTCCAGAGCATCCCCTCCCTCAGGACGTGTGGTCAGCACAGGCCCAGAGCCAGGAGCTTGGAGTAAGCAGAGCTGGAGCTCTCCAAATGACTCTAACAGCCCTTCCCCGGGACTGATGGAGGAGATGGTAAAACAATTCTTTGGGATGGAAGCAAGGGGCAGCCTCAGTGCTGTGGGGAGTGAACCAGGAGTTCACGCTCGTCAGGGAAATCTCCAGGGGTCTGAGAGCCAAAGGCATCCCTGCCGTAAGTGCTCCAGGCCAAGCCTGGCACAGGGTGAGCCTGTCCTGCCCCGGTGCTGGGCGGTGCTGGATTGCATTTTATCCCCTGTCCCTTGGGAATGTGGCTCCCAGCTGCCTTTGGGATGCTCTGGGATAGCTCACAGAGACGTTTTCAGAAATGTTTGGATCCATGTGCTTTTCCTCCAGGCCCCAGCCACAAGCTGAGGATGTGGGGTTGCTGCCTGTGAAAAGGGCTGGAAATTTCTTTCCAGAGCCTGGAGGAGCGCTCAGTCCCGTGGGGATGGGGCAGCAGGAAGCGCTGCAGAGCCGTGGAGCAGCTGGACACGACATCCTGCACATCCCACAGGACTGCAGCAGCTCTCGGGAGCACCCGGAGGAGTTTTGTGGCTGTTGGATGGGCTCAGGGAGCCAGCCCAGGGCTGTGGTTGACAGCAGCGGGGTCTGAGCACAGGCACAGCCGAGAGCTGGGACTCCCCAGCTCCTGGTGAAGGCAGGGATCGCTCAGGTCCAGCTTCTAAAAACACACAAAAATGCACCTTCCTCCCCTGGGCACTCGTGGGGGTTCTACAGCTCTGAAATACAAACCCCATCCCTCGGGCAGGGACAGACCCTCCCACTGCAGGCGCTGTTGGAAAGCCAGGAGCTGCAGCAATGTGCAGGTTTGGGGATGCCTGTGGAGAAGTTTAGCTGGGATTTATCCAGAGCCAGGGGGGACCTGGAAGCTGCTGTGTCCCCCACGGTCACTGCTGGTCACTCCCATCAGGAGGGGCAGCTCCTGCACGGAGGATTTGAGACCAGTAACACTGGGGAGGCAGAGGAAGGGGCAGGAATCTGAAAGCTGTTCACCACCAGCCCCCCCTTGCATTAGAGCAAATCAAACCAGCCCCACTGATCTGCACTGACCCACTCTGGGGGTGTCTGGGACCCCAGGCAGACCCCAACCCCATTTTCTCAGTCCTCACGTGAAGGAATCACGGATTTAGGATGCGATATTTGGAGCTGCACCTTCATCCAGTGGCTCAGGCTGGTTGCACTCCCCCCCAGTGACAAGAGGAGATGGGGGCACCCAGATCCCCACCTGCAGAGCCCCCGGAGAGCACAACCCCCGGGAGGGGAGGCAGGAAAACGCCCTTCACCCCCGAGTGCTGAGGTCAGGCTGTCAGGGCTGGGGCTCCCCTCCTCAGCCCCAACACCTCCACCTTGGATCGCAGCCCACAGAGGCATTTAGGGCCCTACCTGGGGGAAATCAATAGGAATTTAGCTGCATAAATTGGGATTAGAAATCTGAATCCCCTCGGGGATCTAAGCCTTATATCTGCATTTCCAGTTAGGTACCCAGGCCAAGAAATGTGGCTTTAATCGCTCTATCATGTCAGAATCAAGGGGCCTTTAATTTCCGTTCCCGACATGTGGCTTTCGCAGCGGCTCAAAGCTGATTTTGGAACTGCAAGCGCAGCAAGAGGCGCCTGGTGCAGGGTCTTCCCTGCAACAACACTCAGCACCCCCAGCCCTGCTGCCAGC
The DNA here is from genome assembly GCA_013397775.1 of Eulacestoma nigropectus. Taxonomy (NCBI): domain Eukaryota; kingdom Metazoa; phylum Chordata; class Aves; order Passeriformes; genus Eulacestoma; species Eulacestoma nigropectus. The sequence continues at coordinate 74,327 of VZTE01001020.1, forward strand.
ACCTCCTTCCTGCCCAGCCCTGGGAGCACCAGCGCTCCGGGAAGAGCGGGATTCAGTCACAAATCACGGGATGACCGCTCCGCACCCCGCAGCTCTCAGCCTCATCACAGCAACCCCCGACAACCCCCAAACAGAAGATGTTTAAACAGAAAAAAAATCCAACTTTCTGCAGAAGAAAAAGAAATTAAGCAAAACAAAGAAGGTGTTTAGCTGTGAAAAGTCTCTGCCCGGCCAGAGAATTAGTTCTATCAAGGGGATGGGCTGAGCTGCAAAGCTGCTGAAGGCTGTGCTGACACGTTTTACTGAGCTGCGAGCGACACGAACCAGCCGCCCGCCACCTGCTCCCTCTGTGCACAAGTAGCTCCAGCGGCCTCTTCCCCATCCCGTCCCGCTCTGTTTATCCGGGAAACGCGGGGAGTTTGTGCTTTCCCCCGGCCCGGGGGGAGGAGCAGGATGTCCCCGCTCGGGATGCAGGGCTGACAGAAAAAAGCACCAAGGGCTGGGTGTGCTTTGGGCTTGTGGCTCTGAAACACGGATTTGCACTGGGGTGTTTGTGCAGCTGAGCAAACGCGGGAAGGAAAGAGCCGGGGGCTTGGATGTCACCACGGGTTTGTCCTGCACCGTGGGGCTGCAGCCAGCGGGGTTTGGGTGCTTCAGGAGGGGGCTGAGAGGGGCTCACGGAGGTCCCGGGTCTGTTGAGGGCAGCTGAGCCCTGCCAGGGCCAGGGCTGGACAGCAGCAGGGTGAGACCAAGCCTTGCTCGGCACCTTGTGCAGCACAGTGGGACAGGGAGCTGGGGCTGAGCCCGTCCTGGTGCCCCCTCATCCCTGCAGGACCTGCTGGACAGGAGCAGGACACTGACCCCCCATGCTGCAGGTACCAGGGTGCTCCCCACCCCAAAGGGGTTATCCCAGGCTGATCCCCTGCAGCCTCATGGAGAGGGGCGAGAGGGACCTGCAGGACAAGGAGCCTCTGGCACAGCCAGGCAGCACAAGCCTTGGGACTCCAGAGGTTTGTCACATAAACATTTGGGGACAAATTCTGCGAGAGTCTCACATCATTTGTGTCTCCTGTGCACAGCCACGAGTCACTGAGCTCCACATCCATCCTCTCCTCCCTTTTCCGCTGGCTGATCCTTCCTCCCAGCCCTTCCCCAGCTCCACCATCGCTTTCCAGCGGGGAGCAGCAGCTCAGCAAAGCTTCCCCAGAGCCCAGACTGCTGCAAAGTCCCTTGGTGAGGAGAGCAGGGTCTGTCCCTGGCAGCACTGACACAACATCCCACAGCATCCCCTCCGTGCACTGTCCCTAAGGCAGAGGGACCCCACAGCACCACCCCACACGCAGAGCTCAATGCTTGGCTCAGAGAAATCCATTTGCCCTTCCAAAGAGGCCTCAGAGATCTCCAAGTCACCCAGGAGGCAGAAGAGCTCTCCACAAGGGAGACAAAGGAAATGAACCGGAGCAAATCCCCCACCCACGGAAACCAGCGCTGGCATCTGGTGATTCCCAGTGATTTACACCAGCTGGCTCTGGCCAGGCCGGCTCAATTCAAACCAGCTGAGGCTCTGGCACAGCCCTTGGGGCTGGGGAACGAGGAGGAGAAGGACAGGGCAGGACAGGGCTGTGTTCAGGCAAAGCAGGGTCAGCCCTGGCTGGAGCTGGGTGTCGAGCCCCAGGCTGTCGCCCTGGGAGAAGCAGAGGCTGTGGGTGCTGTGGGCACGGGGTGTGTGGGTGCTGGGGGTGCTGTCCTGAAGGGTGTGGGGGGCAGCTGAGTGCGGTCCCATCACCCCACAGCCTCCCTGGCTGGCAAAGAGCCCCGGGATGGGTTCCCAGTGGGGCTGTCATCTCAGGCAGAGTGGAATTATCGTGGCAGTGGTGCAGGGATGGGGAGCTCAGCTGTGCTCAGGGATGTTTCTGTGGGGAGAGGTTGCTGAGGCGACTTGGAGTTGCTCTTGTGAGGGTTCTGGACTGGATTCCAGAGCAATGGTGTCTCTGATTGCTGTTCTTGGATTGGATCCAGAAGCAGTGGGGCTGCAGGAGGATCTGTTCCAGGTGGGCTCTGCCAGCCTGGCTGCTGGAGATCCCTCGTGGGGCTGAGCCACGAATGTGCGGGTGGGAGCTGCTGCCCACCCCCGTGCCCGGGGCCAGCTGCTGGCCAGCGTGTCCTGGATTTGGCCAGGGCAGGAGGGATGTGCAGCCAGAGCTTCCAAGCTTGTCCCTGCTCCGCTGTTCACTGCCCACCTGTCCTTGCGTCACCCCTTGTGCTGCCCAGGGGCTGAGGTGGGACAGCAGCAGTGAATATCTACAGAGCTCCAGGATTTCTGTGCCAGGGACGACCATCACCAGCTTTATCACAACCACACTGGTGTCCCGAGGACATCAGCAGCCTGGGCTGAGCAGAGTGGTGCCAGCAGCCTGGCAGATCAGCCAATGGCCTGTCTGTCCCTGCTCCCCCAAAAAGCTCAGGGGAAGCTTCCCTGGGCTCTTAGGTCACTGTGCAGACACTCGGTTCCCTTAGAGACTTTTCCTTCAATGTTTATGGCCAGGAACATCTTACAGTGCGTTGGATCAGGAATGTTTCTGTTCCCTGAGCTCAGTGACACCAGGCAGCCACGTCCCACTGCGTGGTGGCATCCTGCCACGTGGGCATGGCTGGGGCTTTGCTAGCGAATCTCCATCCGCTGAGCTACAGGTTTTATGGAACATCCACTCCTCTCTCAGAGCATTTCAGGTCTTACTTGATGTTCAGAAATGTTAGATGAGAAAAACAAATGGGAGGCATCAGCGGCTGGAAGCCCTCGGTCTTCGGGGTTTGGAGGGGCCTTGGCTGGGTTGTAGCTGGGCAGAGATCTCACCTGGGGCTCTTGCAGGAGGGTGATCACAGGGTTTGGGTTTGGCCCTGGCTGGGTCACGCTGGAAGAGCAGGAAGCCTTGTACTCCTGAGGGTCTCCCCTGAGGAGTGGGAGCAGCAGGGAGCCACGGGGCAGGAGGATGGGGCTGAGATGGGGACTCTGCACGGCCACGTTGAGAGGGGCTGGGGCACACACGGGTCACAGGGGCTGCTGCTGAAGTGGCTCCTGGCACCACACTTGTGTGGGTGTCCAGTTCCCCGGGTTCCTTCTCTCGTTGGTTCCCCCCAGTCCCACGGAAAAAGGAGCCGCGGCTTGGCTCGGGCCGGCTTTGGCTCCGCTGCTGGAGGGGAGGTTTGGATTTAGGGCCCGTGAGACCTCCCGGAGCATCTCCTCTCCAGCTGGTGCAGGGCAGGTCCGGGGGAGCAGCAGCTCCCGGGGCAGGGCTCAGCGTCCCCGCGGGCTCCAGGGCCGTGCCAGGCTCCAGTGATGGTGGCCGTGCCAGAGCCATGCCAGGGCCGTGCCAGGCTCCAGTGATGGTAGCGGTGCCAGGGCCGTGCCAGGGCCGTGCCAGGCTCCAGCGATGGTAGCGGTGCCAGGGCCGTGCCAGGGCCGTGCCAGGGCCGTGCTAGGCTCCAGCAATGGTGGCAGTGCCAGGGCCGTGCCAGGGCCGTGCCAGGCTCCAGCGGTGCCAGCGGTGCCAGGGCCACGCCAGGGCCGTGCCAGGGCCGGGCCAGGCTCCCGCCGGCCGCCCCCGGGCCCTGCTCCGCCCGGGCCAGCCCAGCGTGTCCCAGCAGTGGGGCCCGTTAGAGACGCGGAGCTCCCGCTGGGGTATTTTATTTGCACACTTCAGCAGAGTGGACACCAAAGGCTTTGCTAATGCTTCACGGGCTGCTAATTTCCTCTCTGACCCGCATTGTGGCGGGGTGACCCCAGCCCCAATCTCCCGGCAATGAATGCCAAAGGCTGACACCGGCCCGGGTTAGGGGTGACAATGGGGCCTCTGTGGGCTCCGGGCGGGCTCCAGTTGGGAGCTGGAGAACAGGGGGAATTTGTGTGGCTCTCAAAAGCTCTGGGTGGCACAATAAGGGAGGCCCCCGGGGTCTCCCAGGAAGACAGAGCAGCCCGGGGAAGCCGGGCCGGGGGAGGAGGGAGGGAGGGAGGATGGGCGCCTTTGTCAGCAGCTTTCTTTAGAAAGGAAGGGCTTTCTCAGTGCCCCCTCCGACGCCCCAATCGGGCCTGGCAGATGGATATCACAGGCACGCTGCTTATTCACGGCAGGCTGCGGCTTTGAGCCGCCCCCCCCGCCTTCCCCCAGCCCTTTCTTCATTTTAAGGCTAATTTGTTTTGTTAATGTTTTCTTGCCCTCCCCCTCTCTGCGTGCAGATTGTGACTCATACTGCAAAGCCTCCAAGGGGAAGCTGAAGATCAACATGAAGAAGTACTGTAAGAAGGACTATGGTGAGTGTCCCCTCTCCGAGGGAAGAGCGGTGCCGAAGGGATGCGGGGCAGGAGCATCCCCTCGGGGTGTCCCCAAGCCCACCCAGCCCAGGCTGGGTCCCAGCCGCAGCCCGTGCTGGGGTGTGAGCACTTTTGGGAATGGTTTTTGCCAGGTTTGGAGAGGCAGCCCTGGGCAGCGATGCTTGCTGGAGCAGTGTGTCACTTGGGAAATCGGGATGGGCACCCTGTGGACCCTGATTTGGGGGTTGTCTCAGCATCTGCAGGAGACTCATATTTTCCAAGTGTTTTCCAGTGTCTTCTGGGTTAGGGTGACACCATGTCCCTTCTCTCACTGTGCTGTTACGTGCCACACCTTTTAAAGATTGTCCTTTGCTGTGGGGATGAGCAGCAGGCAGTTCCCTGTCACCTGGATCCAATCCCCCTGTAACTCCCAGGTGACTTCAGAGGGTGGTGCAGCCCTGGGACAAGCCAGGAGACTCTGGAATCCTTGCTGGTACTCAAGGCCCTGAGAACCCTTCCACAGCTCTGCCTCGGAGCAGAACCCCCCGACTCCCTCAGCACCTCTCTGCTCCCGGGATTGTTTCTAATGTGGGTCCATTCCCAACGTGGTCACCAGTGGGTCCATGAAGGGTCCATGCAGGACAAATGCAGGGTGACCCCAGGAGGAGCCGGCCAAGGGATTCTCCACATTGGTTTTGTGCTCTGGCACCTCCCCGTGAGCTCAGGGGAAGGAGGAGGGCTTGGAGGCCAAGGTTTTATTTGCATTCCCATTCATTATCCATGGGGCAAAATGGATAATGAGCATCCTTGGCAAAGGTGAGCTGGGGTGTGATTGTGGTCCCCATCCAGCAAGGCCGTGCCTGTAGGAGCTGCTGGGGGGGTCATCAGGTGTGGGAAAGGTCCAAGGAATGGCTTTTCCCTTGGATAAAAGAGTTTAGTGGCACATGAGAAGCTGCTAGAAGGTTGTTCAGGTTATGTACGGGGTTATTAAAGACAGGAGCGAGGCTGAGCCCAGGTAATAAAGCTGTGGGGTTTCCCTGTGGCTGGATTCTCTGCTGGCTGATAAGGCACAAACACATTTCCCACGTGTGGATGCGCATCCCTTCATTTTCCCACCTGGCTTCTCCAGAATCTCCTGAGGGCTGAGCTCTGGAAAGGGGAGCGTGGGTGGCTCAAGGCAGGAGATAGCCCTGGAGCAGTGAATAGGGAAGAGATGCCGCTGGAGCAGTGATTAGGGGAGCTGGAAGGAGCTTTTCCCTTCTCTTTTCTCGCTCAGCATCGCTTCTGCAGCTTCACGAGTGAGCCGGAGCCGTTTGCCGGGGCTGGCTCAGGTGGGGGGTTCGGACTGTCCCAGTGCTGGAACTGGGGCGCTCCCACCCGGCCCTCCTGGCCATGGCAGGGTCCCCCAGAGCCCCAGCCAGCCCCACAGCCACGGCAGATTTGCTTTTTAGAGGACAAACCGCGGCGGTGAGGCAGCGGGGTGAGCGATGCCGGGGCAGCCCAGGCTTTCACCAGGGCCGGGGAGGGGGAAGAAAGGGTTGAAAAGGTGCAGGGAGGGATAATAAAGACTTTGGGACTGACACCCCAGCAGGAAGCCAATTAGGAGGCTCTTTTCCTCACCGTTCTGCTGCCATCGCTGGGCTGAATGTCCTAAAAGGCCCTAATTAGCTTGAGCAGAGTTCCTTCTCCCGCGGGCTCAATCGGGAGCTATCATCCGCCCCGCTCCTCAATGGGGCTTTTTAGCTCCCCGCTTCATTCAGCCTTTCAAAGGGGATATTTTCCCTTATTTATTTTTCGTATCTGTTTGTTTTTGTCGGGTTTGTGGGGTTTTTTTCTTTTTATTTTAATTTGGGCTTTTCCCCCGCGAGATGGGTTTGGGTGCAAATATTTGGAGTGAAACAGGACGCGGGGAGGGCAGGCTGGGAGATTCGGGGTGGGGGGGCGGCAGGAACAGAGGCAGAAAAGCTTTTTCTGGGTTTGTTTTGGCTGCGTGGGGGAGCGCAGGGTCACCCAGCTCCCAGAAAAGCAGGGAGAGAGGAGGGGTTTGCTGCGGTGGGGGCAGTTAAATCCCGGGCAAGCAGAGGGGATCCCTGCTGAACCCACTGAGGGTGGAGATTCCCAAAAGGAGAGGGGATTATTTGATGAGAGCAGGTGATGCTGATCCAGGTGATGCGCGAAAATCCTTTACTCCCTCAGGTGCCACATTTTCAGCCCGCTTTTGGGGCTTTTTCCACTCTCTGGGGGGGTGTGACTGTGGTAAGGGAAACCTGGAGCTTTTAAATCTCCATTTTGCCCCCGATTCTGAGCTCCCTGTGCAGCAGCAGGGCCCGATCCTGCCGGGATGATGCTGGAACGTTTTTGTACCAGCACTGTGGTCCCAGGCATCGCCCCCATGCCGGCCCTGGGTCCCCATCCCAGCACTGGGGAGGGAATGGGGGTGAGGAACAGAATCCTCACCCGAAAGGTGAGATCATCTGCTCACTTTGCCCTTTCTTGGAAAAAAAAAAGTAAAAAAATCCTTCCTTCAGCGGAGCCGTCTCTTAGTCACCCCCTTTGTCGAGAGGAGCTTGGCAGGGGCTGCTGGAAAAAGGCAAAACGTGTTTTCAAAAGGCAGCTTGAAAAGAGGGAGGGAGGGGGGAGAAAAAACCTGAATCCCCAAAAAACCCAAGGCAGGGGGGAAGCACCAAGCCCGCACTCACAGCCCCTTCCACTGCCCGGGAAGGTGGAGAAATCCCATTCCCGGAGCTGAGCAGTCGCTGCTGGAGCCACGTGCTGAGGGAGAGCTGGGGCAGTGAGGGGTCCCCCAGCACCAGGGCACACCCAGGCCGGCGGGATTAGGGGTCATAAATCTCCGATATTAAACCGGTAGGAAATTGGCAACTGGAGCGAGGCAAAGCCGCCGCCAAATAAATTAAAAACTGAAAAAAAGGGGGGGAAAAAAATCCCGTTTTAACTCTTTGCTCCAGTGAGGAACCAGCCCTTTACATTCCCAAACCCAGATGGTGTCGGGGTCACCTTTTGCTGCTGGTTGGAATAAAATCCACATGGACTCCACTCCACTTGTGCAGTGAGAGGGGAGCCAAGCCCTTGGAAAACCCTGCCTTGGACTGGGACATCTGTGCCTGCCACCGCTGTCCCCAGCACCCCCTTCCACCTGGCCCTATTAAACACCCTCAGACTGCTCTGTTCCCACTGCCACTCCTTGGGATCTTTCCCAGGGGCCAGCACAGCGATGCTCCCCAAATTTCCAGCTGCCACGGACAGGTCCGTGCATGGGCACGTGTGATATTCCAGGATTCCACAGCAGGATGCACAGGTTGGCCCTGCAGCCCAGCCCCGAGTCAGCCTTAGCAGGGGAAGCCTTGAACTCAGGAGATTTATCACAAACCCCAAACGTGAATTAAAAAAAGAATTAAATAATTAGGTTTTCCCCAGCTTCCCTCTTTTCACGGCAGCCTCAGGAGTTTTGGGGCCCTGACTCAGGATCTCTGAATGCTGCGAGGCGCTGCTTTGCTTTCAGCCTTCAGCAGCTGCCCTCAAACGTCGTTTTGGGGCTTTGGGCTGGGTTTTGTTTTCATTAACATCAAACCATCCTCCCCTGGGCTTTCATCTCCATCTTCCAGCCTTTGGGGCTTTCTTGTGGCTGGAGGCTCCCAGCCAGGCTTCGAGGAGCCGGGAGCATCCCTGAGCTCCGGGGATGCAGGAGGGGACCAGGGACCCTCTGTCCCCTCCCACAGCCCAGGGACCACTCGGTCACCTTCTTCTTCCAGAGAACCATAATGCGGTGAGAGCTGGGGGGCACCATCTGGGGGGATTTGTGGTTCTGGAGCGTCGGTGTCAGGTGGGATGTGGCTCTTGGGGCAGCCCCTGCCCTCACCAGGACCCAGCCGTCCCCCAGCTGTCCCCCAGCTCTCTGGGCCCGTTTGCTGCCAGAGCAGGGTGCAGGGAAGTGAACCTGGAGAAAAAATCCCTGGATCTCTGGGAGTGCCTGGGGTGCAGCAGCCCCAGATTTCCCCCAGGGCTTGGCTGCCCAAGTTTGCAAAGCTCAGAGAGGAGCAGGCACAAGGCACAGGCAGCTCCAAGGCCCCTTGATCCCCTCCTGGCTGAGACCAGTGCCACCAGTCTGGACTAGAGCCCATCCTCACTGGAACCAGTGCCACCAGTCTGGATCAGGGCCCATCCTCACTGGAACCAGTGCCACCAGCCCCAGCGGGAGCTGTGGAAGCTGCAGCTCCTTTGATTTTGCTCCCAGGGCACCACAGCAAGGGGAGCACCACCCCCGTGAGTAACCATCATCCCCTATCCCATCCTTCCGTCTGCTGCCCCAGGGGTTTTTCCAGGGATGTTTTTCCAGCGATGCAGAGACAGGGACAGTCCTGAGCGCAGGGGTTCAATGGGAACAGCAGCCAGTTCACCACAAAGCCAAGCTTTGTCCCAGGAGAAGGACAGCCAAGCCCCAAAGCCAGCCTTGGACTGGGGGGGCACAGCTGAGTCCTTGCCCTAAATCAGGAAGGGACTGAAACCTCCTTCATGACAAGGGAGTCCTGAAATCCCTGGGGATTTTCCCCAGCTTCAGTGCTTCCAAAAGTTCCTCCTGGCCCATTTCTGCCTCTCTGCATGTCCTGTGTCCTCTGGGAGATGCTGGAGGTGCTGATCCCATCCCACCACTGAAATACCCAGGCAAACACCACGAAAGCTGGGCTCCAAAACCCGTCTCAGGAGGAACTGAGCGGCCTGGATGTGAAGTTATGGGCAGAAATCTGGCTGTCAGGGCAGGCAGCTGTGGCTGCGCCAGCCAAGCCTTCCTCAAAGCTTTCACTCCTTCCACTTCATTAATAAAAAGGGAAAAAATAAGAGACGGGGGCCTTGACATAAAAAAAAATACAGACTGTGTGTTTTAGAGCAGAGTTTCCTGTAACCACCTCTCTCCAGTTCCTTTTCATTCATTTTCTCCATTTTGTCAGTGTGGACCCAGGCAGGTCAAAGGTTTAAGCTTTTTTGGAAAGATTTGTTTCCAAAAAATAAAAATTGGCTACTCCTCACATTTTGTTACCTTCACACCAGACAGGGAAATACACGGTCAGAGCTGAGGGTTGTTTTTTTTCCCTTTTTCCCCTTTTTTTTTTTTTAATGAAAGCATCTGGCCTCCGTGACATGCTCTGAAAAAAAAATACCCCATATATTTTGCAACGTGTTAAAAAGCTGTGCTGGGCTGCAGAGCTCTGCTTCCTCCCAGAGCCTGGAATCACTTGGCTTTAGAGACAAGGATGCTCCTCCACCACCAACCCAGGGGGAAAACTGGGCTGTCCCAAGGCAAATGGAAGAGTTTTCCCTGAGGTTTTTGGGGAGCTTCTTCTCCCTCTGTTACTTTATACAAACAGGATTGGCCCCACTGGGGCTCAGGCAGGCAGCTGAGCCAGGCAGGTGAATGGGCAGGAGTTTACAGCTCCCAGGGCATGGAGGGAAGAGTGGGGAAAAAGGGAAAAGCTCAATGATTTGGCTAAAAAAGCACTTTGTGGTTGTGCTGCACCAGCCTGTGCAGAGCCTGGCCCCTGCCTGCTCTCCCAGCCGGGCCATCCTCACCTGGGATTTCCCTCTGTCTCTGCTGGTGGGGATTCCTCATCCCAGAGTTGTCAAACAAAGCCAGCAGGGCTGGGCAGGCCCTGCCTGGGGAAGGTGTTTTCCTGGAAGCTGATTTTTAGCCCTACCCTGGGAAAGAGCAAGGGCTGGAGTGGTGGAGGGCTGAGGTTTCCTCAGTCCCTGGCTACAGAGGAGGTTACACAGCATCAGCCACAGGCTTGGAAAACATCATCATCATCATCATCATCACCATCACCATCATCGTCACCACCTTGTGCAGGGATCACGGTTGTCCTCCCACCTCAGTCGTGCTGTGGGAGCTGGTGGTCTCCCAGTCCTCTGCTGGGACACCAGAAGGTGTCCTTGGAGCCCAGTGCTGCCGTTCAGCACTTGCAGAGATGCTCCAGGGACTCTGCCAGGCGCAGAGCTGGAGAGCATCTCCCGGGCCTGTGGTGTCTCAGAAGCTTTGCTGAGACCCTCAGATGCAGCACGGGCTGCTCCTGCTCGTGGGGATGGCCTGGGGACAGAGTTTTGGGGCACCCACAACCCTCGGCTGCTGTGCCCCAGCCTGGGCTCTGGAGACAAAACCCCTCTTCCTCACACAGCCCATTAGGTAAAGCTTGAAGCTCATTTTCTCCTCACCAGCTCAAACAGTAACACCTTTTCCTCTCTTGCCTCGTGTATTGTTTTTTTTCCAGCTGTCCAGATCCACATCCTGAAGGCGGAAAAAAACGCGGACTGGTGGAAGTTCACGGTGAACATCATCTCCGTCTACAAACAAGGCAGCAACCGGATCCGGCGTGGAGACCAGACCCTGTGGATCCACTCCAAGGACATAGCCTGCAAGTGCCCCAAAATCAAGCCCATGAAGAAGTATTTGCTGCTGGGCAACAACGAGGACTCTCCCGACCAGAGCGGCATCATTGCTGACAAAACCAGCCTGGTGATCCAGTGGCGGGACACGTGGGCCCGGCGGCTCCGGAAGTTCCAGCAGCGGGAGAAGAAGGGGAAGTGTAAGAAAGCCTAAAGGAGGAGGAGAGGGAGAGACTGACTGTGCATGCTGCTTTGTGTAGAGCTGGGGCGGGCAGGGACCGGCTGCCAGGGCGGGCTGGGGGGACAGGGGCAGAGCGACCACGGCTGGGGGGTGCTGGGCTTGCACCTCATACTCTGGGGAAGACAAAACCCAACAGAACCCAAGAGGACGCAACAGAACCCAAGAGGACCCAACAGAACCCAACAGAACCCAACAGAACCCAACAAAACAGATCACACACACAGACAGAACCCACGAGTGGGGTGCGGGCGTGCGGCACCCGGGGCCCCCCAGCTCCCTCCTGCCCCGTTGCTGAAGAACTCAGAGACACCAAACTGCCTTCCAGCTGCCAACATCTGCTGCCTCCAAAGCACGGCATGGGCACATCCACCCTGTAAGAAACTAATCAACAGCACCTCTGGAAATTAACTCCCCATCCCCAAGATACGTATTTGCAACTTAGGCTGACCGAGACAGTTCTTGTAGAGGAAACTAAACCGAGACTTTTGCTGAGGACAGACCCGAGGATCGACGGACGGGGTCTTGGAGGGCTTTGGTATCCGACAGCCGTGGCCACCACCCACTGATGGTGCCCGGGGTGGCCGAAGTCTCCAGCTGTGATGATGCTCTGGGTCCACTTTAGGCACAGCCAAGAGGGGACGATGTTGGTGGGCGACTTCCTGCTGTGCATAATCCTGGGAATGGCTCCTGCCATTCCTGCTCAGCCCCTGACCCTGAGGACGCTGCCCCATCACACTGAAGGAGTGTGAGCCCACAGGGTGCCCTGTTCCCCCCAGCCCCCCATTCACGGGCAAGGAGTCATAACCAGGATCCCCGAGGAAACACCCAGACCTGACAAAATGAGTTGGCATCCAGCTCCCCTGAGTGCCCTGGAAGAACCTGCCAGTCTCAGTCCCTGAGTCTCCACTGTGGCTCAGTCCCCTCTGCTGCTGTCAGCACACCAGGAACCCTCAGATGGTAGAAAATCCCTGCAGGTGACACCAAGGTCCTGGCTGGTCACTGGTTTCACTCCCAAACTCCGGCAGCTCTCCCAAACCCACACCAGCTCTGCCCTCGCTCTCTCTGGAGCTGCAGCTCCCTGGTGTCCCTGCAAAAAGTCTTGGAGACAAAGAGGGGAGCAGGGGGTGCCAGGGACCGTCCCATGGGCAGCGGGGCCAGTGCAGAGCTCTGGGGCTTGGCCGGGGCAGAGCCCACACGGGACAGGGCCCAGGGAAGGGGTCTCAGGCAGGAGCAAGGTGTGACCCCCCCGGAGCTCTGCTCCTCCTGCTGGGGGGGCAAACAGCCAATCCCAAATTCCCGATTTCCAGCCACCCTGAGCACGGTGGAGGCTGCCTCAGCTCAGACTGGAGCATCCTCCCCGGGGGCGCCCTGCGGGCAGGACTGGCTCTGGACTTGTCACCCCCATGCCACACCAGCCCATGGGGAATGGGGATATCCAGTTCCACCCCGTCCATGGAGACCGGGAATAGCTGGGGCAGGAAGGCAGGGAGGGCAGGAAGGCAGGGAGGGCAGGAAGGCAGGGAGGGCAGGACGGTACCTGGAGGAGAAGCAAACATCAGTCGCTATGAAAAGCAAAACCTCCCTGATATTTTTCCTTTTAGGAAACTTGGAGACATCTCTTTTATGACATTTTCCAGTGGTTTTGCCTTGTTTTATAGCAATTGACAATATTTATGTAATGACATAAACCACCATAAAGCAGGGCAGCCATGTAAATAGGTGCAAAGAGGAGGCTCCCAGGGCTGCTGGAGACACCACCTGGAGGGACCCAGCTCTGCTGAGCCTCCCCTGCCACCACGAGGCCCCCAGAATTCATCTGGGTATTAGGAGAAAAATCCCACCCTGGACACGAAGCAACTCCCCCCGCTCCAAGTCTGTCTTTTCTCCCCTTTCCCAAAATGGACTTGGTTTTCCTTATCTCGGAGCTCAAGGAGAGCCAACGGTTTTGCAGCCAAGGGAAGTGAAGCCACCAAGCTTTGAAGGATAAAATCTGACCTCAAGTGTCTAAATGGAGGCCTAAAGCCCCAAAACAGGGCTTGGATGCTCTCCTGCAGCCAATGGCAGCTGCTGCCAGGGAACCCCAGAGCTGGAAACAGCACATCCCCAGGTAGCCGGGATGTTCCCAACCTCTGGAGACCTTCAAACGGTGCCTAAAAGTAACAGGATCCAGCCCAAAGCCAATTCTCCACCTGGAGAGCAGCAAGGAAAGGCCAGGGGATGTGGGGAAGTGCCCACAGCACACCTGGACACCCAGTGCTCACTCCTGGTGTCCACCCTTGGCAGGCACAGCCACCCTCCCCAGCACAGCCTGGACACCCCAAACCCCCCAGGGACACCCTCCAGCCCCTTCCCTGCTCCCACTGGTCTCGGAGGCTGCAGAAGACCCCCCACCCCCTCATCCCATGGCCAGACCCCTCCAGGCACTGGCACAACCTGGGGACTCAGAAGGAAATGAGTTGGCACAACAGCCCTGATCCTGCCACGGGGGGAAGTCCCCAGCCCAGTCCCACCAGGACCTGTCCCTTCATCCCTGCTGGAGTTCTCTGCTCTCCAGTCAGACCAGGCAAACCCCCTCACTCCATCCCAGTGCCCTTCATGCGCTCCCAGTAACCCTGACCTGCAGGAGCTGCTGCTGGAACTGGTGGAACTGGAACACCCTCTGCAGGGAGGGCAGAGCAGCCCCATTTCGGGGTCCAGAGGTGCAGCTCTTCCCTGCAGCCACCCCTGCTCCGGGACAGCTCCAGGACGCCTCTGCCTGGTCACCCAGAGGGATGAGATGCCCCCCTAAACACCTGCAAGGCCGGGGGGCAGCTCTGGGGGACCCGTTCTGACCAGCAAAGAACCCAGCGCCCACCCATCGCCCTGGGGACAGGAGTGGGGACCCCGAGGACAGTGGGGTGGCCGGGAAGGGGCTGCGGTGCCTTCAGAGAGGCTTCGGAGAGCAGCTGCAATGCCAAAACAATCATCACTGACCGTAGCACCCGACGGAAGTCGCTTGGTCTCGTTTCTGTTCGTTCCGTCGTGTCCGTGCCCCCTCCCCGCCCCCGCCTCACCCCCTCACAAACCTGTGTTCGTTTTGGGGTTGTGTTTTTTTGTTGATTTTTTTTTTTTTTTATTATTTCTGTTAATATCTTGAACTGTAAATGTTGTTTAGTTATGACCATGGCAGACTGCTTTGGGCGATGTTTCTTTACAATGCATACTAATATATTATGGTTATTATATATGAATATATTTAATGACACATGAAAAAGTTGTGGATTTTCTTATTGTTTTTCCGAGTTGTTTCTTTTATTTTCCTTCCCCCCTCACCCCCCCCTTTGTTTGTTTGTTCGTTAGCTTGGCTGC
>VZTE01001028.1:32762-46877 GCA_013397775.1 Eulacestoma nigropectus
GCCCCCTGGCCACCCCGATCTCTACCGTCAGTCGCCCTACCTGGCCCCCTACTCTCAGCCCCCGCTGACGCCCCGGCTGCAGCCCCCCGAGGCCTGCTGCGCCCTCCCGCCCCGCTCCCTGCCCTCTGAACCCTTCTCCCGCATCCCCGCCAGCCCCCAGTCCCAATCCAGCTCCCAGTCCCCTCTGACCCCCCGCCCGCTCTCCAATGAAGCCTTCTGCCAGTCTCCCGTCACCCCTCGCTTCCAATCCCCAGATCCCTACTCCCAGCCGCCCTCCCGGCCGCAGTCCCGGGACCCCTTCACCCCCCTGCACAAGCCCCCCCGGCCGCAGATGCCGGAGCCGGGGTTCAAGTCAGTGGGGGCGGCTGGCGGAGGTTTCGGGGGCACCCCGGCCGGTGACCCCCACGCCAAGGCAGCGGCCGGGCCACAGCCGCCCTTCGCCCGCTCGCCCGGCGCCAGCGTGTTCCCGGGGAGCCAGCCCCCCATGCGCTTCACCTTCCCCCCGGCCGTCTCGGAGCCGCTCAAGGGCTCCCCGTCCCACCAGCCCCACGGGATCAACAGCCATTACGGCTCTGGGAAGCCCCAGAGCTCGGCCTACGCCTCGTCCCCCAGCTTCCACCAGGCCAGCAGCCCGCTGGGCCCCGGCACTGCCGCCCCTGACTCCTACAGCCTCTCGCCCCTGCGGCCCCCGTCGGTGCTGCCGCCGCAGCCCCCGGCCCCCCCGCAGCAGCAGGACCCTTCTGGAGCCTTCCTGCCCCGCGCTGCGCTGGGCCTGACGGCCGACAAGAGGGAGGAGGTGGCCGCGGGGCTCTCGGCACCCCCAAACCGGGACCTGGCGGAGCTGCCTGGCGGCCAGGATGGGGCTCTCGGCACCATGAGCCAGTCGGAGCTGGAGAAGCAGCGGCAGGTGAGGTCTCCCCTGGGATCTGGCTGTGTCCGTTCGGGTTTGGGAGAGAATGAAAGGGAAAAACTGGGGCTGTGGAGGCGTTGATGGTCACTTCACATGTGGTTTGTCTTGCTGGTTTTGCTCCTGTTGCCACTCTGGGCTCTAACACTCGATTCTTCTCAGCGCCAGCGGCTCCGGGAGCTGCTCATCCGCCAGCAGATCCAGCGGAACAGCCTTCGGCAGGAGAAGGAGAGCGCGGCCGCTGCCGCCTCCTCCTCACCGGCTGGCTGGGCCCCGGAGGCCGGCGGGCAGAGCTTCGAGCTGAGCCGGGGCATGGCCCCGTACCAGCCAGCACAGGTGGGAGAGCTGGGGCACGGTGCGCACGGGTGGGGACGCTGCTGATGGAGGGGTGACTCTCTTTTTCCTTCCTTCTCCCAGGACAAGAGTCTCCTCGGGACTCTGGCCACGGCAGCTGGCGCTGGGAAGCTGCCCGGCTCCGTCATGGTGCAGGCAGCGTTCGCGCAGGACGAGCGGCTCTCCCGGCCCCCGCCGGCGGCCACGCCAGCCATGCTGGACATCAGCGGGCGGTGGGTGCCCCGTGACCGGGCGATGGGCTCAGCATGCGCGGGTGGGAGCCAGCAGGGATCGCCCTGGGAGCATGTGTACCCCCAGCTTGTGGGGAGCGCTCCAGAGGGATGGGGTGGCTGTGGGTTTTCGGGTGCTTGGCACGGTCTGAGGGGGACGGGAGGCGGTGCGTCGGGGCTGTACCGAGCTGGTGCCAACGCCGCGGTGTCTTCCAGGGCGGCGGTGGGACCCCCCCAGGCCTTCTACCCCCGTGGGGTCTTCCCGTCGCCGTCCCCGCAGCAGCAGCAGCACCTCTGGCAGCAGCAGCAGCAACAGGCGGCCGTGGCGGCCCTGCGGCTCCCGGTCACCTCCCGCTTCGCCCCCCCGGCCACCGGGACCCCCATGGGCAGCCTGGGCACCCGCCTGCCCACCCCTGCCGAGGCCGTGCCCCCCTCACCGGCTGCCCTGGGCGCTCCCTTCATCGAGCTGCGGCACAACGTGCAGAAGGGACCTGGGGGGGTCGTGGGGCCTCCCTTTGCCCCCCAGGCACCCCGGCCTCGCTTCTTCCTGCCCGGGGAGGAAGGCACCCCCCAGGCCCTGTGCACCCCCGTCATGCCCATGCAGGCGCTGCCGTCCCAGAAGGTTCCGGCACCGCTGCCGCCCGCGTCCCCGCAGGGAGCCGAGATGGGCAGCAGCCACCAGCAGCCCCACGCCAAGGCGGCCGCGCCGCTGCCAGCCCCCACCCTGGAGCTGCAGCACGTCCCCCCGCGCCCGCTGTCCTCCGGTGCTGCCCTCCGCCCCGAGGGTCCCAAGGATGGCCCCGCTCCGGACCCTGCGCCGGCCCCAGGGAAGAGCCACCTGAGCCTGGAGGGGGGGCGGCTGCCCTGCGAGGTGCCCGTGGAGCCCGATTTGGACGACGACTTCGGCTCCCACAAGGACTTGGAAGATGATGACGATTTGGCCAACCTTAGCCTGGATCCAGATGTGGCCAAAGGGGACGATGACTTGGACAACTTGGACAGCCTGGAGACGGCAGACCCCCACCTTGATGACCTGCTGAATGGTGATGAGTTCGACCTGCTGGCCTACACTGACCCCGAGCTGGACACGGGTGACAAGAAGGACATCTTCAACGAGCACCTGCGCCTGGTCGAGTCGGCCAACGAGAAGGCTGAGCGCGAGGCCCAGCTCAAGACGGAACCGCCGGCGCCCGCCTTGAAGCTCCCCGACCCTGGGGACAGCAAAGATGTGACCCCATCTGCGGAGGACCAGGAGGTGCCCAAGGAAGGATTGGTGTCTGGGATGGGCTTGGGACTCTCTGCCTGCCCCACGGGCACCGTGCTGGCCTCCGACCCGGCGTTCAAGACTCAGGGTGCGGAGGCCAAGGCTGGCTCGCTGCCCACCGACGTCAAGCCCAAGCTGGAGGACGGCTGCCTGAAGACCTCGCCCTGCCAGTTCACCGCCACCGGCCCCGAGCGCCTCCCGGTGCCGGTCAAGTCAGAAGCACTGCAGGGCACGGATAAAATCTCTGCCTCCCTGGGACTGAGCGTCAAACCTGGCCAGACCCTCCTGAGCTCCAGCACCGGCCCCGCTCGCCTCGGCCTGGCTCAGTTCTCCAACAGTGGCCACACTGGCGTCCCCGTGCTGGAGAAGGACCCCTACACCGGCCCTGGCCGTGGGCTGGCAACTGCCCAGCTGGGTGGCCAGAACAACCCCTTGCTGGAGAAGTTCGAGCTGGACAGCGGAACCTTGGGGCTGGGCAGTGCCCGGCACTCGCCGGCGGATGACTTGGACAAGATGGAGAGCTCGTTGGTGGCCAGCGAGCTGCCGCTGCTCATCGAGGACCTCCTGGAGCATGAGAAGAAGGAGCTGCAGAAGAAGCAGCAGATGTCGGCCCACCTGCCCCGTGGCACCCCCCACCTCCCGGCCCCGGGACACCCCATGCTGCACACAGGGGCGTCCGGGCAGCCTCCCGAGGGGCAGCCACCTCGTCTGGGCACCCCACAGGCACCCCTCCAGCTGGGGCTGGTGGCCCGGCCACCGCTGCTGCCGCCGCAGCCTCCCCGGCTCAGCGCACCCCAGCAGGGCCCGGCTCTGGCCCCCCACATGGGCATGGGCTCCGGGCAGCCCCACGTGCTGTCATCCCCCCACGGGGTGCAGGTGGCCCTGGGGCAGCCGCAGCAGAGCCAGCAGCAGGTGCTGGTGCAGAAGCCGATGGCCGGAGTGCAGCCCCCTGCCCTGGGCCTGAAGCCCCCCCAGCTCGTCATGCAGCAGCAGTTGGCCAACAGCTTCTTCCCAGACACAGGTAGGGGCTGCGGGTGATTGTTTTGGGGGAGCACGGGGCCCTTTTGGGTGGGGGGCATGGGGCTGAACGTGCTGTGGTCTCTCTCCCAGCAGACCTGGACAAGTTTGCGGCTGAGGACATCATGGACCCCATTGCCAAGGCCAAGATGGTGGCGCTGAAGGGCATCAAGAAGGTGATGGCTCAGGGCAGCATCGGGGTGGCCCCAGGCATGAACAGGTAACAGGCATAGGGATCCGGGGGGGCACAGGGTGGGGCAGGCAGGTTGCCTTGGTTCTGGCTCACACCCCGTTTGTGTGTGTGTCCCCCAAAGGCAACAGGTTTCCCTGCTGGCCCAGCGGCTCTCGGGGGGCCCGGCTGTCTCTGAGATGCAGAACCACTTACTGGCAGGGAGCGGGCAGGTGAGTGGGGTGTTCAGAGGGGCTACAGGGGTCTCTTGGGGCTGCCAGGCCAGAACTGCTCTGGCTAATGGTTTTGTGGCTCTCTGAGGGGTTGAGGGCTGTGGGGAGAGACATCCACAGCGTGTGTCCCCAATGCTGCCCTTTCTGCCAGGAACGGAGCGGCACAGACCCGACCCAGGCTCGCCCCAACCCACCCAGCTTCGCACAGGGCGTCATCAGTGAGTACTGACACAGCAGGGATGGGGTTCGCTCTGCCCCTGGGGGCCCGGGTCCCCACTGACCCGGGATCCTTGCTGACCTGGGGACCCTACTGATCTGGGGTCCCTGCTGGCCTGGGGTCCCCACTGACCCGAGCCCTCTCCCCGTCCCACAGACGAGGCCGACCAGCGGCAGTACGAGGAGTGGCTGTTCCACACGCAGCAGCTGCTGCAGATGCAGCTGAAGGTGCTGGAGGAGCAGATCGGGGCGCACCGCAAGTCCCGCAAGGCGCTGTGTGCCAAGCAGCGCACGGCCAAGAAAGCTGGGCGGGAGTTCCCCGAGGCCGACGCTGAGAAGCTGAAGCTGGTGACGGAGCAGCAGAGCAAGATCCAGAAGCAGCTGGACCAGGTAGGACCCCGCATGTGGGTGGGCACCTCGTCCCTGGCGCAAACGTGATGTCCCCAGTGCTAACGCTGCACTGTTGCCAGTGCCAGCGCCGTGCTGTTCATGGGGCAAAAGCGATGTCCCTGACATGACACCGTGCCTGCCCCACTGTTCGTGCCTCGCCATTCCCGACGTTAACACGGTGCCGTCCCCGGTGCAAATGTGATGTCCTCAGTGTAAACGTGCCATTCCTGGTGCTGGTGCCGTGCCATTCCTGGCTCTACCACCGCGCTGTGCCCAGCACTAACGGTGTGCCATTCCCGGCACTGATGTCCCACTATTCCTGGTGCTAATGCCCTGCTCTTCCTGGCACTAATGCTCTGCCATTCCCAGTACTAAAGCTGTGCTGTCCGCAGCGCTGATTACCCACTGTCCCCAGCACTACTGCTGTGCCAGTTCTGGTGTGATGCCCCAGTGTCCCCAGCACTACTGCTGTGCCAGTTCTAGTGTGATGCCTCACTGTCCCTGGCAGTAAAGCCGTGCCATTCCCAGTGCTGAGGCTGGGCCGTTTCTGGTGCTGTTATCTGCCATTCATGGTGCTGATGCCGCACTGTCCTGGGTACTAATGCTGTGCCATTCCTGGTGCTAATGCTCCGTTCCTCTGGGTACTAATGCTGTGCCATTCCCGGTGCTGATGCCCCACTGTCCCCAGTGCTAAGGCTGTGCCATTCCCGGTGCCAATGTTCCTCTCTCCTGGGTACTAATGCTGTGCCATTCCCGGTGCCAGTGTTCCTCTCTCCTGGGTACTAATGCTGTGCCATTCCCGGTGCTGATGCCCCGTTGTCCCCAGTGCTAAGGCTGTGCCATTCCCGGTGCCAATGTTCCTCTCTCCTGGGTACTAATGCTGTGCCATTCCTGGTGCCAATGCTCCGCTCTCCTGGGTACTAATGCTGTGCCATTCCTGGTGCTGATGCTCCACTGCCCCCAGTGCTAAGGCTATGTTGTCCCCCCTGTCCTTGGCACTAAAACCCTGCTGTTCCTGGCACTGACACCCCGCTGTCCCCGCCAGGTGCGGAAGCAGCAGAAGGAACACACCAACCTCATGGCTGAGTACCGCAACAAGCAGCAGCAGCAGCACCAGCACCAGGCCTCGGCCGTGATGGCCCTGAGCCCCTCGCAGAGCCCCCGCCTCATGTCCAAGCTCCCGGGGCAGCTCCTCTCGGCACACGGCGTGCNGTTGTCCCCAGTGCTAAGGCTGTGCCATTCCCGGTGCCAATGTTCCTCTCTCCTGGGTACTAATGCTGTGCCATTCCTGGTGCCAATGCTCCGCTCTCCTGGGTACTAATGCTGTGCCATTCCTGGTGCTGATGCTCCACTGCCCCCAGTGCTAAGGCTATGTTGTCCCCCCTGTCCTTGGCACTAAAACCCTGCTGTTCCTGGCACTGACACCCCGCTGTCCCCGCCAGGTGCGGAAGCAGCAGAAGGAACACACCAACCTCATGGCTGAGTACCGCAACAAGCAGCAGCAGCAGCACCAGCACGGCCTCGGCCGTGATGGCCCTGAGCCCCTCGCAGAGCCCCCGCCTCATGTCCAAGCTCCCGGGGCAGCTCCTCTCGGCACACGGCGTGCAGCAGCCCGGGGGGGCCGTGGTGGGAGCGCAGGGCCTGGGGCAGCAGCCGGGGCAGCCCGGGGGGCTGCGCCTGCCCCAGGGTGGTGTGTCCATGGCCGTGCAGCAGGGCCTGTCCTTCATGGGGCAGCAGCCCGTGGGCAACGCCCCGGGACCCGGCTCCTCTGGCGCCTTCTTCAGCGGGAACCCCGCGCTGCGCGGGCTGGCCGCCGACAGCCGCCTGATGCAGGAGCGGCAGCTCCAGAGGATGCAGCTGGCGCAGAAACTGCAGCAGCAGAACATGCTGGGACAGGTGTCACTGCAGCAGCAGCCAGGCGTGATGGGACAGACGTCGATGCAGCAGCCGGGTGTGATGGGACAGGTGTCGCTGCAGCAGCCGGGCGTGATGGGACAGGCAGCCATGCAGCAATCAGGTGTGATGGGACAGGCAGCCATGCAGCAATCAGGTGTGATGGGACAGGCAGCCATGCAGCAATCAGGTGTGATGGGACAGACGTCACTGCAGCAATCAGGTGTCATGGCACAAGCGTCGATGCAGCAGCAGGGCGTGATGGGACAGGCGTCCATGCAGCAGCCGGGTGTGATGGGACAGGTATCGCTGCAGCAGCCAGGTGTGATGGCGCAGGCGTCCATGCAGCAGCCAGGTGTGATGGGACAGGCATCCATGCAGCAGCAGGGTGTGATGGGTCAGGCGTCCATGCAACAGCCGAGTGTGATGGGACAGAGCTCGATGCAGCCACAGAGCATCATGGCCCAGACGTCCATGCAGCAGCCAGGGGTGATGGGACAAGCTTCAATGCAACAGGCAGGTGTGCTGGCCCAGACATCGCTGCAGCAGCCAGGCATGATGGGCCAGGCATCCATGCAGCAGCCAGGTGTGCTGGGCCAGGCCCCAATGCAGCCGACAGCCGTGCCGGGGCAGCCCGGCCTGCTGGGACAGCAGCAGCCCCCAGCCCCACAGCCCGGCGCTGGGGCTCAGCCCATGGTGCCGAAGCAGCCGGGGCTGCTGGGCAGCCAGCAGAGCCTCCTGGTGCAGCAGCTCTCGCCCCAGCAGCAGCCGGGCGTGCTGGGCCACGCGCCAGGGCTGCAGCACCAGCCCGTGCTGGGCCACCCCCCACCCCAGCGCCAGGTCGTCCTGGCCCCCCACCAGCAGCGGGTGCTGGGCTCGCCCCAGCTGACGCCGCAGACTCCGGGGATGCTGAGCCACCGGCTCGTGCTATCCCAGCAGCTGGGGCAGTCTCGGGCACTGCTGGCCCCGCAGCAGCAGCAAAACTCGGCGGCTGCCCAGCCAGGTCTCCTGGGGCTGGGCCAGGGGCAGCCCTCGATCCAGCACTTTCCGCAGCACGGGGCGGGGGGCCAGGCCCCCTCTGTGCTGCACCTGAGTCAGGGAATGCAGCCGGCCCCGGCGGTCCTGGCTGCCAAGGACCAGCCCGCGGGGATGGACGGCAGCGCCCTGCACGCTGAGGGCGGCGAGAGCGGGGGGCAGCTGCACGGGGAGCAGCAGGGAGCCCTCAACCCTCCGGGGCTGGGGGGCCCGGAGCCCCCGGCCACCAAGCACCAGGCTGAGCTGGGGCAAGGCCAGCAGCTCCTCTTGACCTCCCCACAGCCGGGTGCCCTGCGGGCAGCCCCCGGGCAGCCAGGCGCCCTGCTCGCCCCGCCGCTGCAGAGCCCTGGGGCCGTCCACCCCGAGCTGTCCCAGCAGCACGGGGACACGGCCGGGGTGGCGGAGCAACCGCTGGGCTGTGGGACAGGCCCGGCACAGGCCATGGTGCCGGCACCGCGGCCCCCGGAGCAGCCGGGCAAGGGGCTGGCAGGGGCCCTGCCAGGGCAGCCACAGCCCCCGCGGCTCCAGAGCCCCGTTCAGCACAAAGTAGGGCCGGCGGCGGGCACGGCCGCTCTCCCCCCGGGTCTGCTGGGGCAGGTGCCGGGGCCGGTGATGGGCCAGATCCGGGCGCAGCTCCAGGGCGTCCTGGCCAAGAACCCGCAGCTGCGGCATCTGACGCCGCAGCAGCAGCAGCAGCTCCAGGCCCTCCTGGTGCAGCGGCACCAGCAGAGCCTGCTGCAGCAGAACCAGGCGCTACGGACCCCTGGCCCCTTCCCCGGGCAGGCCCCGGACTACAGCTTGCCTGCCACCCGCCAGCCCCCTCGTCCCATGGGATCCCTTTTCCAGCCCCGGCCGGGTGCCCCAGCAGAGGCACAGAGCAGCTCTGCCACCGAGCCGGGGCGGGCGCTGCCAGGGCAGCCCCCCCAGCAGCCCCTGGCTGAGCTGGTTCAGGCAGCCCTGGCTGCCCGTGGCCCCCAGCCCGGCCTCATCCGCCTCCCCACGCCACCAGCCCCCTCGCCCCTGGGCTGTGCCCCCCAGCACCTGGCCAGCCCCGAGCAGAGCCCCCAAGAGCCAAAGAAGACGTCACCGGGAATCCCAGCCTTGGCCCCCAGCCCTGCGGCGCCCACGGAGACGGGGCTGACCCCCGCGCCCAGCGGTGCCCTCCCTGACCCAGCACACGGCCCCTGGGACCCCGAGGCGCCTGCGGTGGACCCAGCCGACCCTGGGGAGACCCACATCAATGGGGCTGTGCCGGAGGGGGCCCCCGCAGCAGGCGAAGCCCCCCAAGTGTTGGTGAAGCAGGAGCCGAAGGAAGAGGCGGCAGCAGTGGCACAGTGTGAGCTGGATGGAGACGAGACGGCCAAACCAGAGGCCAACGGGGACCCTGGGGACAGCCAAGCCAACAGCCTGCTGGCTCCGGGTGGGCGCTCCGAGGCCGGGCACCTGCTGCTGCAGAAGCTACTGCGGGCCAAGAACGTGCAGCTCTCAGCGCAGAGCCCAGGCGAGCTCAATGGGCACGTGGAGAACCGGAGCGCCGGGACAGAGCTACGTCCGCAGTCCCTGCTGCTGGGCCGGGAGGTGAGCAGGACGGGCTGGGCCGGGGGTGCGATGGGCGAGGGGCTGCGCTGGCACGGCTCACGCCCCCTTCTCCCTCCCCAGGACCCCTCCATCGCCAGGAAGCTGGCACCCACCAAGCCTAAGCGGGTGCAGAAAGGCAACGAGCGGATCCCAGCGTCCCGCAAGAAGCTGAGGAAGGATGAGGGGCTGCGTCCTGGCGAGGCCCTCATGAAGCAGCTGAAGCAGGTAGGGCCGCGGGCCAGGGCGTGGCAGGGGGCTGCCTTTGCCCCTGTCTCCCCCTCACCACTCTGTCCCCAGGAGCTGTCGCTGCTGCCGCTGACGGAGCCGACCATCATGGCCAACTTCAGCCTCTTCGCGCCCTTCGGCAGCAGCCCCATCAACGGGAAGAGCCAGCTGCGGGGTGCCTTTGGCAGCGCTGTGCTCGACAGCGTCCCCGACTACTACTCCCAGCTGCTCACCAAGGTGAGAGGGGGGATTGTTCCCTGGTGTCCCCCTTATCTGGGTGTCCTGGACCATCCTGCTGTTCTCACCCCACCGTCTCCCCCCAGAACAACCTCAGCAACCCACCCACGCCACCCTCCTCGCTGCCCCCCACACCCCCTCCCTCCGTGCAGCAGAAGATGGTGAACGGTGTCACGGCCCCTGAAGAACTGGGGGAGCAGCCCAAGGACGCCGACCCCGCCCGCGAGCCCCACGGCCAGAAAGGTGAGCCTGGCTGGCACCAGGGTGGCACAGAGTCCCTGCCGCCGCCTGTCACCCCCTGCCATGACACCCATCCCTTCTGTGCAGATGCACCGGCCGTGGAGGTGAAGAGCCTGGACCTGCTGGCAGCACTGCCCACCCCTCCGCACAACCAGACCGAGGACGTCAGGTGAGACCTCCACTGTGGTGACCCTCCACAAGTGACAGCAGCCCCTCCGTGGGTGATACCAGCCCCTGACATGGCCATCCCCACAGGATGGAGAGCGACGACGAGAGCGACTCCCCCGACAGCATCGTCCCTGCTTCATCCCCCGAGAGCGTCCTGGGCGAGGAGCTGCTCCGCTTCCCCCTTCTCAGCGAGGCCAAGCCAGAGCTGGAGGAGCGTGTGCTGTCCCCCATCATCCCCATCATCCCCCGGGCCAGTATCCCAGGTGGGATGGGCTGGAGGGATGTGTGGATCAGGGCAGGAGTGGTCTAATGGTCCATGTGGACTGGGCAGAAGGGGGTCTGTGGGATGTGCAGCACAGGGAGGGGGTCTAGAGCATGGGTATCAGGTAGGATGGGATATGGATGGGGCAGGAGGAACTTCCCGGTCTAGGAGGGGTTTGAGGGAGCCAGGGGAATGGTCCTTGGGATGTGAGGGAAAGGGATCTGCAGGGCGGTGGATTCCCTGCAGGGATCTGGGGCAGCTGGGTGGGCTCATGGGTGGCAGTCGGTGGGGCTGGCTCTGCACAGTTCTGACCCTCTCTGCTCCCCCTCTCCCCACACCAGTGTTCCCCGACACAAAACCCTATGAGGTCGCAGAGCCCTTTGGGGCTCCCCCAGGGAAGGTGGGGGCAGCAGGCCCAGGAGCCCCGTGGGAGAAGGGCAAGAGCAGCGAGGTCTCCGTGATGCTGACGGTGTCTGCAGCAGCCGCCAAGGTGAGCGAGGGGATGGGGGGATTCAAGACCCTGGAGGTCCCAGCAGTGACCCAACACAGTGGCACCTGAGGCGCCCTGGGCCCATCCTGCCTTCCTCTCACCTAGAACCTCAACGGGGTGATGGTGGCCATGGCCGAGCTGCTGAGCATGAAGATCCCCAGCTCCTATGAGGTGCTGTTCCCCGACGGCCCCGTGCGAGCAGCCGTGGTCGAGGCCAAGAAGGTGGAGACCGATATGGCCGGTGAGTGTTCACCTTGTCCCCATGGGCCCCCCCGTGTCCCCAGGCTGGGACCCCCGTGACGGGCTGTCCGTGCCTCTCACAGGAATGCTCGGAGGGAAGGAGAAGGCGCTGGCTGGGAAGGTGCCGGACAGCAGCTCCGAGTGGCTGAAGCAGTTCGACGCGGTGCTGCCGGGGTACAGCCTCAAGGGCGAGCTGGACCTCCTGACGCTGCTCAGACAGGTCAGTGGCGTGCGGGGGTCCCCCCGGGGCTGGGAGCCTGGGAGGGGGGTACTGGGGTACCCGTAGGGCTGTGGCTGTGTGGGGGTACAGGAGTGGTAGAGGTGTGTGGTGGTCCCTGTAGGTCACCCCGTGACTGCTGGGAGTTTTTTGAGGGGCCAGGTCTCCCCGTGGAGTGGTGCTGAGTCTCCCAGGAAGGAGTCCAGGAGATCCTTGCAGGGCTGGGGGCACATGGGGTGCTGAGGGGTCCTTGCAGGGCCCCTGCAGGGCCAAGGACCCCTCCCCGCGATGCACAGGGAGGTTGGGGGTCCCCATCCCTGCAACGCTCTGACCCGTGCCCCCCTCCCCGCGCCACAGGAGAGCCCTGCACCTGAGAAGACCTTTCACCACTGCTACGTCAACAACGTCTCCAACCTGGACGTGCGGCAGCTCTCTGTCCTGCCCCAGGAGCCCTCGCCCCCGCTGTCCCCTTCCGTTCCCTCCCCATCCAGCCCCGCTGAGCCCACCAGGGTCCCCGACCCCGAGGCGCCCCACGAGGCAGCCCCAGCCCCGTTGTCACCGCTGCCGCCGGCCCCCTCGCCAGCCCCGCAGGAGGAAGGGGCTGCAGCCGCCCACTCGCCGCCCCGTTTCAAGCCGCGCTCGCGGCCCCCGGAGGATGGGGACGAGGCGAGGCCGCGGCTGAAGAAGTGGAAGGGGGTGCGCTGGAAACGGCTGCGCTTCCTCGTCACCATCCAGAAAGGGGGGGCCAAGCGCGACGGCGACAAGGAGATCGCCGAGTTCATCGACAAGCTGGGCACCACGCTGCGCCCCGAAAAGGTGCCGCAGGACCTGCGCAAGTGCTGCTTCTGCCACGAGGAGGGCGACGGGGCCACGGACGGGCCGGCCCGCCTGCTCAACCTCGACCTCGATCTCTGGGTCCACCTGAACTGTGCCCTGTGGTCCACCGAGGTGTACGAGACGCAGGGAGGGGCCCTGATCAACGTGGAGGTGGCCCTGCACCGCGGGCTGCTCACCAAGTGCTCCCTGTGCCAGAAAACCGGTGCCACCAACAGCTGCAACCGCATCCGCTGCCCCAGCGTGTACCACTTCGCCTGCGCCATCCGCGCCAAGTGCATGTTCTTCAAGGACAAGACCATGCTGTGCCCCCTGCACAAGCTGAAGGGGCCCTGCGAGCAGGAGCTCAGCAGCTTCACCGTGTTCCGCCGCGTCTACATCGAGCGGGACGAGGTGAAGCAGATCGCCAGCATCATCCAGCGTGGGGAGCGGCTCCACATGTTCCGCGTGGGCGGGCTGGTCTTCCACGCCATCGGGCAGCTGCTGCCGCACCAGATGGCCGATTTCCACAGCGTCACGGCCCTCTACCCCGTGGGCTACGAGGCCACGCGCATCTACTGGAGCCTGCGGACCAACAACCGCCGCTGCTGCTACCGCTGCACCATCTGCGAGAACAACGGGCGCCCCGAGTTCGTCGTGCAGGTCATCGAGCAGGGCCTGGAGGATCTTGTCTTCTCCGACTCCTCGCCACAAGGTAAGGAGCTGGGAGATGCCAGCGTCCGGCCTTTGTCCCCGTGGCTGAGCCGCACCAGAACACACCAGAGGATGGGGCGGTAGAAGGTGGCTTGAGGCCCCCGCTGGATCCCCATCTCAGTGGCACTCAGTGCTCAGCTCTGGTGACAAGGTGGTGATTGGTCACTTGGACTCGATCATCTTGGAGGTCTTTTCCAGCCTCGTTAATTCTGTGGTTCTCCCTTCCCTTGGCAGCTGTCTGGAACCGGATCATCGAGCCGGTGGCGATGATGAGGAAGGAGGCCGATATGCTGCGACTCTTCCCCGAGTACCTGAAGGGCGAGGAGCTCTTCGGCCTCACGGTGCACGCGGTGCTGCGCATCGCCGAGTCGGTGGGTCCCGGGGTGGTTGGGGGTCTCTCCTCCGTACTGGGGGTCCACCCTGCTGGGGAAGGGCCCAGTGGCTGTGCTGCTGCTGCCTCTTGACCTCTGGTCCTTCCGTGTCCCCCTCTGCAGCTGCCAGGCGTCGAGAGCTGCCAGAACTACCTGTTCCGCTACGGGCGCCATCCCCTGATGGAGCTGCCGCTGATGATCAATCCCACCGGCTGTGCCCGCTCCGAGCCCAAGATCCTCACCCACTACAAGCGGTAAGCGGGGCTGGAATTCACTGGGAGAGCTGGGATCCACCAGGAGAGCTGGGATCCCTGGGGATCCCTCAGTTCTAACCCCTCTCGTTCCCCCCTGGAAGGCCCCACACCCTGAACAGCACAAGCATGTCCAAGGCCTACCAGAGCACGTTCACGGGCGAGACCAACACGCCCTACAGCAAGCAGTTCGTGCACTCCAAATCCTCCCAGTACCGGCGCCTGAAGACGGAGTGGAAGAACAACGTGTACCTGGCGCGGTCCCGCATCCAGGGGCTGGGGCTCTACGCGGCCAAGGACATCGAGAAGCACACGATGGTCATCGAGTACATCGGCACCATCATCCGCAACGAGGTGGCCAACCGACGGGAGAAGATCTACGAGGAGCAGGTGGGGCTCTGGTGGGATGCTGGGGGCTGTGGGGGGACTTGGGCAAGACGTGGACGGACTTGGGTGGCATTTTGGGGGCTCTGGTGGAACATGGAGGGACTTTGAGAAGGATATGGGGGGAGTCACATGGGATGTTGGGGGCTCGGGTGGGATGTGGGTGGGATGTTGGAGGCTCTGGCAGGACATGGGGGTGTCAGATGGGATGTTGGGGGCTCGGGGGGGATGTGGGTGG
>VZTE01001029.1:2936-22444 GCA_013397775.1 Eulacestoma nigropectus
GGGAGGCTCCTTCCCCCCCCCCCACCCTGCTTTAGTTGTCACTAAATATTGGACCACACTGGGGTTTTTCATCCGGGCAAACCCTTACCACCACTTGAAAACTCAGTTCCTTCATCTAATTATCATGCAATGCATGACATAGTAGCCAGCTTCTCAAAGCCTTCTTTAGCCTATCGATCAGGTATCTCACATACTGGATCTTTAAACAATTTGGAACGCAATACCAGCACTCTAAAGAAATTAGTGTATGAGTTTTCCCATCTATGAATCTGTGAAATTATGGTTTTGAAACTATCAACAGGACTGATGATCCTGGTCCAGAATACAGCTATTCCTAAAAAGTTAACCCATCTAACTCTCATTTAAATTTCTTGAACAAGACAATAATATTTAAAATCAGCTCTTGTATTGTTTAGTGACAACAGGCGAACTAATTCTGGGAGTCTTGAGGCCAGATTTAATTCATCATTCTGAGGGCAGTCATTGAGGATCTTCTGGTGTTGTATGTGCGTTCTTTCCTTCTTGTGTAGTGAGCATTCTTATAATGACCACAAGGAAAAACTCCAGAAACAACATTATTATATTTTTATTTCATAGAGTATTTTCTTTAGGATATATTCAGGTTTTTTTTATTTTATTTCTTATTCTTCCAATGGACTTGCATAAGTCTTCACTCTTTTCCTCTCTGTATGTGAAGTTCAGGCTATCTGGGTCCTAGAAGTATCTGAATAATAGTCCATTAAAAAGAAATGAAAAAGAAAAAAACCCTAAAACAAGGATTATCTTAGGGATTAATTGCTACTTTTTCCTTTTAAATAGACATCATGCTGTCTCTAAAAAGCTCAATTTTTACTAATTTGTTCCATGAAAATGAGTATTTGTGCTGCATATGTGCTTTTGCTTGGCCTGGCTTCATCCCAATTTCTCTGGATAGGTTCCCAAGCAGCTCACAACTTTCTTCCTAAAATTGGTTAAGAAGTGATGATCTCCGGTTTTAAAACTTCATGGCAACCAGCTTCAAACTGCCAGAGTCCCACTGCTGACTGAGCTCCAGCCTCTGCAGTTCAGGAATGCAGAGAGATATCAAGGCAGTAATGCTGTCCTCAGAGCATCCACAGAGGAGCCACATTTTTGTTGGGCTGTTTACAGGTACCCAGTCTGGATGGCAGGTCAGACACTTGAATGAGACAGGATGAGTGTTTGAGGTGAAAGGACTCAAGACACCACTCGCCCCGACCCGGATTCCGGGGGCAGTGCCAGTTACCCAGAGGGCTGTCCTGAGTCGCTGGATCTGTTCGCAGTGGGGAAGCAGCCGAGGCTCACACAGGGCTCGGCAGCTTCCAGGTGGCAACGGCGCAGGAAGAAGCAAAGAAGCGGACGGGCTCTGACACAGCTCCATGGGAACAGGGTTTATTACGGGGTGATGAGGGTCCGAGGGCGGGTTGCCAAGAGAGCCCCGAACAAAGGCTGACAAGGGGTTAAGAACCAGGGACGAAGAGGGGCGTGGAAACCCTAGGGAACCAATAACTGAGGGCCAAAGGGGTGTTACAGAGGTGGGGAAATACACCGAGGCCCAATGGGGAACAAGGAAGGCGGGCAGAGGGAGCAAAGAGCCTATGGGCTACTGAGGAAGGTAGAAGGTTCTGGAAGATAACCAAGTATAGGGGAGAAGGGAGGGGAAACCAGGATCCAATGCTCAGGGAGACATCTACATAGAGGTGCGAGGGCTGCTGGGAGGGTTCTATGTTGTCACCCCAACCCTGGGGAGTTTGCCATTTAATCAGGTCCCACTGCTGGAGCCTCCTAATTGGTAGCTTCTGGGTGGTGTTAAAATAGCCCAGGGACGGGCTGCCACACCGCAACAGACTCACACTATGCACGCTCCCCTACCCTGCTTACCTCCTACACACTTTCTTTCCTCATTGTTGCAAGATTTGTCTCTGAATTTTGTCACCTCTGTAGGGAAAATTCCCATGAAACTACAATTTTTTTATTCATCTTCTTCTAAGCATCATGCATTAAAAACATAACATTTCTACTTCTATCTGTTTGTTTGTTCAAAGTAACGCTCAACTTTAGAGATACATCCTGCAGGCAACATCGTACACTCTCTTGCTAATTATATGGATGCAAAAAACCACATTTCATTTTCTTGATATATTGATTCCTTGGCAGTATCTCTTACTGTGGCAGTTCGAGAGAAAATCAGCAAAGTTTCCAGACTAACAACATACCACCGCTCATTATCCATTCCTTTTGGCCTCTTGGGGCAGGAGAGGAGGAAGAGGAGTTGAGTATGAAGAAGTGAATCTGAGCCTGGATGCAGTAGGGGAAGGTATTTTATTTTTGTCTTTGTTTCTAGCAATCAAAAATTATTTTAATTGTTACTTCAGGCTTATTGTGAAAATACAAGCAATGCTTCACAGCAAGATTTTTAACACTTGTGGCTATGTGCTCTATAACCCAGGTGCAAGACAGATACTATAAAATGTGAAAAAGCTTCAAAACCTTGCAAAATAAATGTTTATTAGGTAAAGAACTATAATTTATTACTTTTGAAATTTTTATTCCCTTTTATCCATTTTAACATTTACTCAGAAAGTTGCTGCAGCTTAGAGAAAATTGAAACCTTTTTACATTTGGAGGAGGACTGAATAAACTAAAAACAAGCTATTTCTCCTAGTTGGTGTTACCCCACAGAGGTTGCTGGCAGGTTCAAGAGGACAAAGACCCCTCGAAAAGACCAGGAAAGAGCTTTCTCTGAATAAATGAAAAGCTCCACTTTGAATACGAAACTCACTTCTATTAGTTGCAAGTCTTCTTCAGCTTACCAAACACAACATACTTAATTCATATGTACCAACATTTGACATCTGCAAGTAGATGAGTGTCTTCATCTCTAAAATATTTAAATTTATCTAAATATATACACAGATTAAGAGTCAAGGTTCTTCTGAAATATCAAAAAGATGGAACCTTCTGTGGCCACTATAGGTTTTAATTCCTCTTCTGTATCAATACAGACTTATCAAAGTCTATTCTTCAAGTTCATATTAAAACCAGGAGAAAGGTCAAAAATTACCTCTCTTTCTCTCACTAACCAAATCCAGTTCTTGTTCCTGCAGTACCTAATGCTGTTTATATTTCTGATTTCAATGCAAAAGTAATGAACTTTGCACGAAGGAAGCCAAAGCACCAAGAGATGATTATGATGAGAAGAGGCTACAATATCATATGCTTTTATGTTCAAACATGTATAGTGTTGATTAAAAGAGGAAAGGAAAGCATTACATTAACCTAAATAACTATTTATTCTGTTAATAACACCATTAATTCACATGCTGATAATGACAGTTTCACATAACCTATCAGGCTGAACGATTTTCACTGTTCTCGGACGGTCCCTGTGAATATATTTAGTTTCTGTGCTTTCACATGTTGTAACAAAAAGCAACAAAATTTGTCATTACTTGGCTGGGGGTTGATTTCTGCTTCTCCAGCACCAAATCTAAATTAGAGTTGGGACGTACCCTTGCCATTACCTGCAGCACACAGTGACACAGCAAAAGTGTGCAGAAAGCAACCTGCACTGCAGACCATGAGACACAGGGTGCCAAACAGCACCCATGGGACAAAGCATGAGAACTGGCTGGAAAATCACCTGTTAGATCTGCTGCAGCACACATTCGCCAAGTGTGTTACACATCACTGAATGCTTTTAAGGGTTTGTTTCTTTTCAAGAGAGTCATTGTGATAATTCTCCTCCTTGACCATACATAGAGTCCATGGAGCTTTGCTGCAACTACCTGTGACAACAGCTCAAGAAAGGCACGAGGTAAGCACTGGGAATGTCCAATGTGACTCCACATGCATTTATATAAGCACTCTGAAACTGCTAGAATGCTTCACTACAAGACCAAATACAGGCGATGCAACTCTATCCATTATATCTTGCCAGAACTAGGAGGTTACAGAATACAGGATAGCTCCTTCCAAAAAAAAAAGATTTTATATTCTCTATTATATTCTTTCTCTTCACACATAGTCAAGAAATGTGATTACACTAATGAAGCTTTCAATGAAATTGCTAACAGCACATATGAAAAGTCAAAGCTTTTCCTCTTTAGGCATTATTTCTTAGGACACTTTCTGAAATGTTATATACATCACCAGAAGTAATTTCATCAAGTTTTTGATGGAATTAAATTATTTTACTCTTGAAACTTGAAATATTTCTAGTGTAATTTCATGGGAATTTAGAGGCAAAAAGATTTCTAGCTCATGTAAACTGAAATTATGCCATATTTCTTACCATGTGTTTTGTTAGCTTTCATTTTGGTAGGCTCACTAAATTCAGACACTGATGATTGCTTGTGAATTTACATAGTAATGGTTCAAAGTTCCTGCAGAATGATCAATTTATATACTATTGTTTATCTAATTCAGCATTAATTAGCAATATTTTATTTCATTCTTCCCATATGTTCCTGAAGAGATCATCTTTCAATTCCTGAACAATGATCAGATGTGCTTCATAAAACTTCATCTTTCTTGAATTATTTCTCTCTGAAGTGCCTATGTAAATAAGTGACAAAAAGGAGGAGGTATATAATAGATCCTTGTAACGACAATGCTTGAAAAAATGTAGAAGAGGAGCAGAAGAAAAAACAACACAGCTTGCACCCATAATCATCAAGCTTTCAGATAGATCTATTGGTATGAAAACTGTTAACATTATTCCTGGACCCTTTACAGGTATAACCTAGGCAGGTGTGATCAATGTGCAGTTAAGCTCTATTCTAAAGATACCAGAATAACTCAGAGAATCATAGAATATCCTGAGTTTGAAGAGACCCACAAAGATTATCGAATCCAACACCCAGCCCTGCACAGGACACCCCAAAAGCCACACCATGTGCCTGAGAGCATTGTCCAAACACTTCCTGAGTCAAGTTTGGTGCTGTGACCACTTCCCTGGAGAGCCTGTTCCAGTGCCCCAACCACTCTCTGGATGAAGGAAACTTTTCCTAATATCCAACTTAAAGCTCCAGATACAGCTCCAGATGTTCCAGATGTCACTGCTCACCAGAGAGGAGAGATCAGTGCCTGTTTTTCCTCTTACCCCCGCGAAGAAGCTGCAGACCGCAAATAGTTCTCCCTTCAGTTTCCTCTTCTCCAGGTTGAACAAACCAAGTGACCTCAGCTAGTTCTCATTCATGGACTCAATGTGTTTCTTATTAAAACGGAGTTCAGCTAAGATGTTTGCCTCACTACCTTATTGGAAGTGTTTTCTAGACAGTTCTCAAAGCTAGGATATGTTTATTCTAAACTCCTGAAGTAAATAAAATATTTTTAAGGCAGTGACAATTACTCAGTGTTAGATTTGGTACACTGTAGCAGTATTTTTGAAATTTATATTCAATTTTCTGGACTCCGTAGTTAAGTACTTTTAAGGCATAAAACCATAAACAATTTCACTATGTAAAAGGAAAGATGGATTTAGAGAGAGGAGTATTTGGAAGCCTTTTGTGTTGTCCCTTACTGGACTTTCTTTCCTAAGCAATATGGAAACACTTAGACAGCAGAGCTTAAGTTGGAGAAAAAACAAAACAAAACCCCACAAGCTACTTCTCTTCCAAAGTGTTTCTAAATTATTCTCAGTTCTTGCAAACACAGATTATGTATGTATATGTGTTTAATCTTTTGAGCTAAAATTATTCCCCAGGTGCACACTTCCTTTAAATAATTTTCCTTTATTTGCTATGCCTAGAAAACAGTAGTAGCTTTGATGTTTCCAGCAAATAGGTAAGAAATATTCTGAAGAATCTCTCCCATCCTGAGCTAGTAGGCACTAAGAGTCTCTCTGTTTGTTCTTTAAGCCTTTTGCAAAAAAACACTGAAGACAACTTGGCACTAGAAATCTTAATCTGGTTCCTTGAATCTCTCTTCTAGAAGGAAAAAACTGTGATACAAATGATATGAAAATGTTCCTTTTTATAAGTATTTCTTCATCATTCAAAAGGAAGTACTACTTAATGGATATTCTATCTTAAAAAGTGTCATGCAGAATCTGGTTTAAGGTTACAAAGCTAAACAGAACTGTATTCACTGCTGCTGCTTATTAAATTTTGCCAAGAATGTAAAAAAGCTCAAAACACCCATAATCCCAAATCACTCAGCTCCTTCTCCCTCAATGAGCCACATGCACTCACACATAAAATGAAATGTCAGCCTGTCATTTTTCAGTGCAGAACACAAGGTTTTGGCACTACCTCACCACCAGTCATACACACATACAGGGCAGAGACAGAAAACACAAAGCCTTCTTGCTCCACAGTATACCAACAATCTAACATGTTCTCAAAGGTATGATGATCAAATAATTTTAATTTCACAGAATTGCTACTGGGGGCATACTGAAAGTGATGCATACCCCCTGACCATGCATGAGATGGTATTTATAGGTATAACTAAGGTTACACAATTGTCATCTCTAATGATTTATCATCATCATGACCATCATCATCGTCATCATCATCACCAATACATGACACACTTTTGAAACTTCTGAAAAAATCAAAAGAAATTCCTCATCACCTTCTTATGCACCATACTTAAGAAAGATTTCAAAAAACACATTCATTTTTCCTTCTCCAACCCTACACAAGCAGATAGCAATGGATCAGGGCTAGGAAGGGAGGCCCACTGGCAGGTCATCTGGCACAGGGTGCTTAACCTGCCCTCTTGGTTAGAAACTATCCCACTCCATCCTTCCACAATTAAGCTGCTTCTGCTTTCCAAGGGAGATGGAGTGTTTCTCTGCAAATACACTTGACAGACTAACATAGTTTACCAAATCAGCAAAAGAGAATCTGAGAGAAAAGATAATTTGCTACAGCTCCAAGTTTTTTACCTGATAATACTGAATGAGCTACAGCATGTGTTTGGTAACCCACTGACTTTCACTGAAGTCACGGGAGCTCTCATCTTTAATAACTGAGTTAACATTGTAAATAACCAGGTTTCATCCAACTCAGACTCTTTTTCTATTTAGGGTGCCACTGCATGAGGCTGCAAGTCCCCTTTCTATTAGCTCTTATAACTTGCATCCAAGGAATGAAATGCTTTCACTACCAGCAGTTCTCAGATTTCTTTCTGCCCGTGACAACACTTCATTTAAAGCAATTTAGCTAACTCTCCTGAGCAGATGAAATGATTTGCCTCACTAATCTTTTCGTCACTTACCAAGCTGTTAGTGTCTATGTGGACATTGTGCATCTGATCATTCATCTCGGAAGAAGAATATAAATATATAAAAATGTATATACACACAATGAACATTTCATAGGAAGCTCCAGCAGCTGTGCAGGGAGTTCCTGGCACTGTGTGCTTAATGTAGCATTTACTATATAACTTATAATAAATTCCTTTCTTATATCATGTATTTTTCTTTGGCACAGCACTGCAGTTGATTGCCAATACTTGTGTTTGTGATAGATGTAAGACCTCCTTGTCTCTGAAGAATCCTAATGTTTAAATGGATCCAACACATGCAGTATCTTTACTTTCTTTCATCTTTATAGCTGCACATCTGAACTTTACTAATTCCTGATAGAAGTCATAATGTATTTCTTAGTCAGTGCAATTCTCTGATATATACAAATATACACATAACCTCAAACCTAGAGAGATTTTTAAATCAAAAAATCCAACTAAGACATAACATCTGTTTTGCTGACAGAATCAGAATATTAGCCATAAAACTGAAGTTCCAACAGGAGGATCAATCTTGATACATATTTTTGACATAAAATATTCCTTGGTGCTGCTTCTTGGGAAATAATAAATTCACTGAGGTGTTAAATTAATCAGGCCACCTAAGACAGCTTTAATGTATACCTCCTTAAATGAAACTCATTGCTTTTACAGGCCCATAATACCATTTCCCTGTCAGCTTTTAAAGTCAGCCTTAAAGCTCTACAGAAGAAGCAGGTGTCACAGGAAGACCTCTTATTGAATATTCATTGAGCTGCCAGCAGTATTTTGAAACTATCATCCTCTCTAAGAGAAAGCATGGAGAGATTGCAGAATATTGGCCTCCTCAGAGGACTTAGTTCAAGCAATAATGATCTGAATAGCAGGAGGTTCAATCTGGTACTGACTTGCAAGAGTAGTTTCATACACAGGAAAAAAATGTCTGGTTTCCTTGCCTTTTTATTTTAGCAGGAGACTAAAAAAAGTATAAAAAATGAACATATTTAGTGTTAAACTATGAATTCATACACAAAAATATAGGGAGAGGTATGCCTGAAATCCATTATTGCTCATGAATTAATATATATTTTTGACACATATTTCTAAGTACTATTTCTTCTTTGTTGCTGACCTTTTAAGAATAGGATAGCCTAACTGCACAACCCCACGAAAAATATGCAATATGATATTTTTTGAACTAAGATAATGTTGATTAATGTTAATTATTCTTATGATATTGGTATTTTTAACCTATTTAGCTCATTTGAACACCTTGACAACAGCAGCTGGCATTACCCATCACCAAATATTGATGGGTTTTATTTTTTTATTATGGCTCAATAAGTGCTTGGAGATCCTTAATATCTGACTCTTAGAGAGCAAGAAGCTATTGCCAGCATTGCTCTTTTAAGAACACTCCTCATAGAATTAGTGATTTATTAATTTCCTTCTGCACTGGCACACTGAACTTAAACCCAAACCGTCCTGGAATTCACTTAATCTGACAATGTGCTATCCCCATGGATGTTCATGGACTGCTATTGCTGACCTTAAGGTAGCCAGTGTTCCAGATGCAGCAACATTCCCAAACTACAACCTGCAAATCAAACCTAATCTGAAGATGAGCAAAGGGCTTTCTTGTAACAGGAGCAAAATGACCCGACACACCTTGGAAATGAAGGAAAGGAAAACTTTCCTACACATCAAGACAAGAGAGTGTGGAACCATCTGCTCCAGAAAGATAGTGACATTTGGTGAATCAGAAAGAACACTGAAAGAAGAGACCTACTAGGAACCTACCTAGGAACTGGAATGTGTAGTTAATTTTTTTGTTTAATCTGTCTCAATTAGCAGCTCCAAATTCTGGGACTTCTGGGTCTTTTTAGTGTGGTTGTCTGGTTTTCCTGGACATGTTCACCAAGAACAAGGCATGCAAAGCATTTCTGCCTTAAAGATTCTGTCTACTAGGCACACAGCCTTCTTCAAAGAGACCAAGGGCTGCAGGTTTTCATCTAATGATTCAGTCACACCTCCTGATATAAAAGAGAAAATTGAAAATATAAAGACTTATTTCTCTATTAAGTAACAGTATAAATAACAAACTATAGAAATAAAAAGTAATTTGAAAGTTTGATGCAAAAATTATATTTTATGCAATCATCCATGTGTTCTTTTAGTATGGGAATATGTTCAGAAAGATATTCAAATCATTGAAAAAAATTCTTCAGTGCTTTGGAAATGTTTTCAGAAAAGCAGAAGATGAAGAAGGGCAGGAGAGAAGATAAGGATGATAATAAAAAGCTGTCTATTGTACTCAAGGTACCCTTGGAAGGGAGGACAGGAACAGGAGTACTACAAAGGGAGGACAAGTGATGGACAAGGAGCAAGACTTGTAGGTCACATTTTCACAACTGTAGCCAAATTCCTCTCAGTAATCAATCCTCTCAGACAATTCTCTGTTTTTTG
This sequence comes from Eulacestoma nigropectus, assembly GCA_013397775.1. NCBI lineage: Eukaryota > Metazoa > Chordata > Aves > Passeriformes > Eulacestoma > Eulacestoma nigropectus. Next base: position 12,657 of record VZTE01001029.1, read on the forward strand.
AGGAGCATGAGGACTGTCAGGCTGATCACTGGCAATGAAATAATTCCTGGAATAGAAATTCCTAGCCATCATCCATAACACATAAGTAGAGAGCCAGCCCAGTGCAAAAGTCTGGATCATCATCCCTTGTGAAAAAACAGATATTTTTGAATTCTTCAAAAATCAGGCTGACGTGTTTGAAGGAAACTAGTATTCATCAATTTTCACCAGGCTATTTATGCACATCGGTGCTGAATATAGTACTAATTTTAATTTTATTCCAACATCATCATATTCAGGGGTGGCAGATATTTCTCTAAAGAAAAATATACTTGTTAAGTAAAACTAAACTTGACAGCAGTCTTAAATGCCGGAATACAGGGAATCAAAACAAATTTTCAAGGTGAGTACTAAATATTGTACATTCCATATGCTTCTACTTCAAGGTCACATGAGGGAAATGCTAAGTCCATTTGCTTCTCCTTCCCAAGAGCTAGGCTTTCTGCCAGATATCCTTCAGAAAGAAAACATTTCCTGTGAAGCTGTGCAGAGGAATTATGTATGCACAGCCTGTGAGAGACATAAAAGCAGTGTGCTCCTATCACCTCTGCTGGATTTATCATTAGTTCAAAAATTTATTGTATTGCAAGGCTGCTCTCAGTGTGAGATGAGAACCACAAAGAGTTGCCTCTCACTTTATTGTGTTTCCTGTAGGAGAAGGTAGTGCAAGTTGCCTTCTCACACCCTCATCTGAAGAAGGAACAGGTGCCCAGTCCTAACCCCCATCCATCACACAGCAAGGCCTCTCCACCCCTCTGCAGAGCAGACCAGGGGAAAGCTAAAAGACTGAAAGACAAAAAGGTAGTCATACCTCAGGTGTAAGAAAGTACATTTCTGTTAGAAAAGAGAAAACAAATTCTAACATTTCTGTTTCTGCTAAAGTTTCATGAGGGAATGTGGTAGTCCTTGTTGACTTTTCATGAGGAACAATACCACAGTACAGAGATCAAGTGTAGCTAGAGAGCAAAGTAAAACAGAGGCAAGTGATACTTGAAGCTCAGTTTCCACACTAGGTTTTCACTAGCCAAATGAAACACAAATACTCTGACCAAAACCTGAAATACTTGCATTTTTGGAATAAAACTTTCATTTTCATGTAAAAACTTCTCCTGATTTGTGAGGTAATTTTAATGAATAATTTAAATTACCTTTCAAAATACTTATGAAAACTACATGTCAGGTAAAAAAGACAATTTTCTGAACATAAATTTTTTATTGCATTTTATTCATCACCTTATAGTGCAGGATAACTTGGAGACATGAAGTCAAAACTTGCCTTTCATTCAGCTGAAATTAGACCTCAGCCCAAAAAGCTCCTGAAGGAGCAGCCAGTATAGGGTTTCCCTACACAAGTCCTCACCCCTTGCTGATCACTGTGATTCCATTGGAGATTTAACTCAGAAGTTGTCTCCCCAATATAGGAAGCTCATTCCCTGGCTTATGTCCATCTGGAAGTTTCTTCTTTCAAATATTGAGCCTGGTGATGCTGGTGCTCAGAGAAAGCAAACACATCTTACCTGGTAACACTCCAGTTCTGAGATTCTCAATTGATTTTACAGTGTGAACCGGAGCCAATGTTTATTTCTACCATGATTCTGCAGTTCAGTCCCCCCAGCATTATAACATGGAGTTCGTAGCTTTTCGGTTTGATAAACTACTCCTCTGTGAAAAAGTAAGTGACAAATAGGGGGCAATAGATACTTGCATTTTTTCCTGCATCAGAGTTGAGCACAAAATCTGAGAGGAGGAAACAGGGATGACAGAACTTGGAGGCAGCAAGTTCCAACATGCTGGACATTGGTGCATGCTTGAGTGACTCTGGGAAGTGAATTCAAAGGGCTGTTGCATAGGGAAAATGTCCTTTAATTTTACATCTTTTGAACAATTGCATTAACTTTCAGAAAAACATCAGATATGAGCTTCCCTTTCCATTCTGTCTGTTCCTTCTGTTTTCTCCTCAGATACTAGATCCTTCTTTGCTTCAGTATAGCTAAAACTAAAAATGTCTTGATAAAGATTTCTAAATATACTACATATGGGATTTTTTAAGATTAATCTACTTCTTCAGCTGGTAGCTTGTTTTAGCAGCTACATAACCATTATATACGGAAGCCAGTTTCCAGATTTGTGGGAACTGAGGCTAGAAAAAGTTTATGAAAATGTGACTTCAAGCTACATTTAGGATTTACAAGTCCTGAGATCAATATATTTAATCTTTTGTTTTCTGTGTGAAGTACAATATTCTCAAGAGAACGTGCTGTGCATTACATTAGAAATAATAACCCCAAGTGTGTGGCAAATATTTTGGTGTTCTGTAATACATCTTCAATAACTTCACATGAACTGAAATCTACCAGGAAAGGTCAGTACAAGAAAATGATTTTTTTTTTTCCTAGAATTTCTAGAGACTTCCAGATACCACTGCTGGTATCATATATAACAAAAATTCTGATCATATTTATGTTGACTTATTTTTAAACAAATGCTATAAATACTTAAAGGAAATAATTAAAAATACTTATATTCTCAACTCAGTATGATTTGCTGCTTTCAATCTAATTTTTTTTTATTCTAATAGTTATTTTTCAGTTGGGATCTCTGTTTTCTTTGCTGCACATGGCAGAAATGTACCCCTAGTGAAGCCATACCAAGGAAATATGGTTTAGTAGGAAGAATATGATGCAGTATCAACATTTTTATTCATAGAATCATAGAATGGTTTGGATTGGAAGTCACCTTAAAGATCATATATTTTCAGTGCCCCAGAAATAGTTTGGAACCTATAAAGCAAACTGACTTCCTTCCAATTAACTGTGATCCATTGTTATTCGCTGACCTCAGAAATGGATTATATTAGCTGAGTAAATAATTACTTTCTTCTCACCACATACTTGATAGGTTTGGGGGTTTTTCTTCTGATTAATACATTTTATTAGTTTTTATCCAATAAAGACTTAGAAGGACGTAGGAATAAACTCTTTTCCTCAGTATTTATATATTTCTGATTTTACTTGCCTCTTACAAACCCCTCATAGTGCAGCATATTTTTTAGACTCTGCTTTGTTTTTTCCCCTAACAGAAAATGCAGAAATCACACACACACTCCTTCAGCCTACAGCTATTTTGACACAAAAGTGATAGACAGCCATCTCCTAAGCAGAATAAATTTCAGTTAAGTGTAAATATATTCAGAAGTTTACTTCTGTGAAGGAATGCTCTGTGTACCTTACCTGCTCTCCAAAGCTGGATCCACACTGTTTCATTACTATTCTTGAGATTTCTTTTCAGACTTCCACATCTTTCATCATTTTGGTGCATGTCCAAACTCTTAACTGGACTGAGCCTAAATTATTCTCCAAGTTTAACAGATAAAGGCAAAATTACCAATTCAAAGGTAAGCACAGAAGACATTGAGGAGAGTACATGTTTATACAGACAGATTCCCTCCTTCATTTCTATTCCCCAAACCACATTTTTATCCCTCAGTCTGCCACATGCAAGTGCAATGATAATCTTTGTCAACACAGTCACTGCAGGTATCCTATGTGAAAATTTAATACCATAAGGCATGCTAGAAACAGCTCTCCATATGACTGGAATTTTAAAAACTGTTCTTCACTTTTTCTAAATGAAATCCTCTTCCTCTGAAAAGTTTAGTGGACAACTGAGTTTGATCCACATGGGCTAAATCCTTCCAAGTCAAATATATGGGGGCCCACAGTCCATTTTCCCAAAAATACCATCCCTTACTTCTCTGATTTGTCCCCTTATTCACATATGAAAGAAGCTGGATAACTAGCCAATGAAAATGGGAAACTTAGCAGTGCACAGTGCTAACCTGTAACTACATATTAGCTCTTCCTTACACAATAATATTCAGAACGAAGAAATCCTGGGCAGGTTTCACTTCAATGAGTTGCAGATTTTGAACACTACAGACATCACCAGTTAAGCCAGTCATCTAAGTTCACTTTAGAACAAGGGAAAATGTGACCTCTGGGCACAATTTACCTAACTCTAAATAAATGGCTGAACCAGGTCAGATGAATCATTCTGTGTTTTTCTTCACGGACTATAAAAACAGCCTATGATAACTCGCACAACACAATCTTTCACTATAGATATACAACAGCAGTGTGAAAAAACCCCACCATTCTGACCACTCTTAAAAAGATCCATGGAAATGTACGGGATAATGACCTTCTACTACACAATCAAGAGGGAAGCAATAATATTGCATCAAAGCCACCTGAAAAAACAAAAATGGTACTACAATCAAACAGTTTGACCTCATTTAGCTTATTACTTGCAAAGAATAACATTGATGTTCATTTTTAGATGTAATTACTACAAATTATGGAAAGTAAGAACAATTGTAGGTTTCCTTCCAGCTAACTGCCCAACTTAAACACCACACTAGAACAAAATGTGCTACAGGGAAAAAAAAGTCTTTACCTCAGTAGTCTTTAAGTTTACACAGACATTTTTATTCCATATATTGACTACGAATCTTAGTCTTTTAGTTCCTTAAAAACTGTAGAATTTATGTTCATTTCTACCTGAAATGCAGTAATGTAAAAAAATACCCCAAACTGTGAAAACACTAAGAAACAATAAGAATCTTCTAAACTCTAATTTTTAAGCACAACATTCTTGTCAGTTTCAATTCTCTGACAACTTTGAGACGTTGATGCTTTAACACAAATGTTCATTGAAATGTAATAAATTTTAAACAAACAGTAAAGAATATTGTAACCAACAAACTGAAGCTTATGAAAAGTGAATAATATGCTAAACAGATATAAAATATATTAAGGAAAAATGTGGTGCAAATATGTGAAAGTTAGGACGAAAAGTGCTTTCCACTCCCTCCCACATTTGTTTATATCCTAATTTTAACCATATATCTCTTTTCAGACTGTTTCAATGAAGATACGGAGATCCAATTTCAGTCAGGGAGAAGTCAATAAAGCAACATATCTGAAAATTTCTTTCTGGCTTATAGTATATTATGCTCCAGGTGAAATCTCTCTAGTATGAAATGACTTATTGCATACAGGAAATAGATTTTTACAGCAAAGGAATCAAGATAGAGTAAACAAAGACTGCCAATTAATCTGTTCCCACAGTATTGTTAAAATTTATTTTCCACGGTGAACAGCATAGTCCTAGTTAAGTATGTGTACAGACTTACAAAAGCCTATTTGTGGAGTGTCTTAATGTAGCTACTCATTGTAGCTGGCAGCAGAAGCCGGCTGTATTTTATTAAATAGTTTGCAGCTTCTTAGGACAAAGAAATATTCAGCCAAGTTTTCCCTTTTTTTTGTATTTAATTTCCTATGTAACTAGCTTGTGAAGTTTTAACAAATCTACTTTCCTCTTTGTACATATTTGCTTCATTGGAGACACAGAATTAATGAAGGTACTTCCTCATAAATACAGCTACAAATATGCAATGTTTGACTTCTTCCCATTCTTCATAAATATATTATTTTACTCAGGACATGACTTACTACAGTTTCTTTGCTTATACTCCACAGTCCTTACTCGGATGCATGAATCAGAACACATCCAAAAATATCTATCCAGTGCAGACAAACTCTGCATTTATTGAGTTTACTAAAAAAACCCAAACAGACTCAAGCAAAGGCTTAGGGAATTTCCTGAGTAAGATTATACAGGAAGATTTAACTAGCTCAAATAAACCAAGATAAACATTTAGAAAATAACAAGGGAGCAGCGAACATTACTGTAATACTGTCAAATTTTCTGTAAGGGTATTATGTCCAGATACTACAAACAGTTATTCAAGGACTTAATTCTTAAAAGTATTATTTATGCACATATTCCCATTGACTTGAATAAGCCTACTCATGTGAGCTAAACATAATATAGGGGTTCTGTTTAATATTCAATATACTTGATTTCATGCTCTAATAACATTGCTGATTTATTTCTTCCATTAAGTAATCCTCTTGACTCTCTATAATAATTAAATTGTAAGTTGTTTTCCAGTAGAGATGAAAGTGAAGCTATGCTGCAGAGAGGAGTAGAAAAAACCCTGGTCATTATACGTATATATCAAGACTTTATTAATTTACCACAGACACTTTCTTTTAAAGTGAAGAATTAAGACATTCAGCAGCTGTACTTGCAGAGATAAACAAATTTATCAGACATCAAGTCTCTCTGCTAGCTTTATTTATAAGACATTAATAAATCTGTTTCTTTTCATCCTCAGTCACATGCTTATCATCTGATGTTTCTTTGTGGTGCTCTACTGAGATATTGAAAAAAGATTCTCCCAAGAAGTTTTACAGACTGCTTACCGAATATACACATCCTCATACTTAGATACCTTGATAACTTAGTAATTAATTTAATGACACATCACAAAACAGCACTTCAGATTTGAGAATAAAAAGTAATTACATGGCCATTCAACAACACTCACTTTCTGTTTAAACATGGTTCAACTCTGAATCCTGATTCTAGCTTAAGAGAACAGCATACATCCAAATTTCTTCCCTGCAAGTGATTTGCCAGAAATTAAATATCCTTCTTCCTTTCCTCTCCTCCAGTTTCTGAATTCTATATATTTATGTAGTTTCATGCATTCTGATTTCTTAATCTGAGTAAATTTTCTGATGCTTCCAGGATGCACTGATTCCTGTGAAAAATTTCAAGTCTGTAACCAAGTTAGTGATGTTCTTGAACTGACTTCCCTCATGCCTTTCTGAAGTTAAATCCCTGACCACTGAAGAGCTCGTCTTCTCTTGAACAGCCTTCCACCCAGGTTTACAACACCCATTCTTTTTATTTTCTAGTAACGGTGACCTATGAAACATCCTAACTGAAGCCACTTTCATAGAGAAAAAGTTGTCCTATGATTTCCTAAATGAAACCTGAAGGGAAACATAGGAAGACGTTGGAAAGGACATTATTGTTAAATTCCAGTTGCAGTTAAAGGTTCAGAAAAAGAATCAATACACAAAGATACAAGTAAGGACATTAAAAAATTGTGTTCTCTCTCTCTATATATAAAAACTTCCTTGTATTTTTCACTCTTAACCCTAATATCAAATTATACCAAATATCTCCATCTCTTCTTTCTTTCCTAGTGTAACACTGTCCACCCCCACATAGTAGCAAACTAGCAAGAAAAAAAAAATGAAACCAGAGGGATTTTTAGACTTATTGTACAACAATCATTCTGGAGCTGGCAGGCTGTATTTCTCTGATCCTTATGTCTTCTAGACTAATGTAAATACAGAATATGAATAGGTATATGTATGCATAATGCAGTGACAAGAAGTTCAAAATTCCCATTTCGATATTTATGCAAACCTAGTGATTAACATAATATATAAATTCCTTGTGCCCCCCCATGCACCGTGTGTGCTGTTTCCTAGAAAGCTGTCGTATGTCCTTCATTGGAAAGGCTTATTCCCCAAATCAGGAGGATGCTTCTGAGCAGTCTTAGACCAAGAAGCTCCCTTAAGAAAGCTGAAAGCAGGAAAGAGGACTGTGGGTAAAGACCCCACAGCACATGCAGAGACCAGGGGCTGCTTCAGAAGTACAGGCAGCAGCATGTAGAAAAGTCCCAATCACCATGACAAATGTAAATATTTCTAGAGAATTTTATGGAATTCATTTACAGCTGTAACAGCTGCGGAAAGTTGCTGGTTTAAGAGTAAGCATATTAAAATGTCCACTGTACATAATGGGTAGAAGGTCAATTTTGTTTTTCTATTTATTTTAAACCTATTGCACTCACCAGATTTCAGAAGTTACTTTATTCCTTTGTTTTTCATAAAAACTCTAGCAATCTCTTTCAAAGTTCTCTTGAGTTCTAAGCTAAAGGAAGAGGTAGCAGCTGCACACCCCATTAGGCTCACACTGGGAGAATGAGACAGAACAGAATCATCCTCTTTTCCACCTTTCTTTCTCATCTTCTTTGCTTTTCTCTTTTATTCTTCTTATTTGTTGTCCTTTCCTTTTGAAAACAGAATTCAGTTCTCCTAAAGGTGGACCAGTCAGCCATTCATTTCAAATATAATATTCAATGAAGGAGAAGAAGCATTTTATCCTATTATGGTGGTAATGAACCCACTTTTTTCCATTAATAATGTGGAAATACACAAGCATGTCAAAATCCCAATGGTCTCTAGAGGCCAAAGGAAAAAAACCCACTATTTTCCCATACCCATTACTTTACATAACAATGATCTACATAGCTGACATGAACTTCCATCTATTCTCTTGCCTCACATCCCTGCCCAAAATTGTGAAGGATCTCACTAAATTTCTGTTTTTCAGCATGTCTCACTCCTAATCCTGTATCACTGAATGTTAATCTGCAGTCAAGGACAAATTCTGCCTGACTTCAGAGTTTTCTTGCTTTGTTATTACTTTTTAAAAAATTATTATTTATACTCTCTTCTTCTCTCTCTTTTTAATCTCTCTCTTTGGAATTAGAGATGCAGTACTACTTGCAAGAAGACTTTAAACTTTGAATTGCCCTGACATGAGCGTACTCTGGACAATTAACAAAATCCCATCAAATTTGATGGTATCAGAAGCAACTTATATTTTAAACAAAATAAAAGGAAAAATAAAATTTCTCATCCTGCTCAGTGTAGCAAGAATTCAGCTGAGCTTGAGGCCAGTAAGATGTAAGGAGCTATCAGTAACTGAGGACAAAGGCAAAAAAATCTGACAGTGCTAATACTGAAATCCATGGAGCACAACATCCCGTGCCATCAATATCACACATCGTTATGGTCCCCAAACTGGTCAAATTAAAAATGGGGAAAAAAGAGGTGGGGAAGAGCAACAAAATGGAGAGAGAAATTTTCCCTCTTTGAAACTAAAAGAGGGGAAATTTAGGTTAGATATTAGGAAAAAAATTGTTTCCTGTGAGGCACTGGAACAGGTTTCTCCGAGAAACTGTGGATGCCTGTCTTGGGGTGATTTATGACAACAGTGCATTCCCTGATCCTCTGCTTTATGCCCGAAAGTGGTTGCTGTACCTTTGAGGCGGGTCCGGGGGAGGGGGGAGCCTTGGGCTCCTTGTTGCACTTTTCCAAACCCTCACTCCCCAGGCGTCCGGGGTGCGGTGCGGTCTGGGTTTTGCTTGGCTGGCTTGGTTTAGTTAGACCAGGCAAGAAGTTTTTTCCCTTCCCTGGCCTAGGAGGAGCTGCAGCAGGAATCCTTCGGCAATCTTTCGAGGTGAACGGGACAGCTTGTTTAGTCCGAGAGCAGAGAAAACCCCCTGTGGGAGAGGCGTCGGTCAGGACCGGGGGAAAGAGGGGCTGCTCCGTCTCGGCCCCGAACCTCGGGAAAGCCGAGCCCGGGAGAGAAAGCACAGCAAGCCCGCCTGCTTCCTCTGCTGTGGAGAGGACAATGCCAGAGAGTCGCCAGGTTTTCATCCGGTTGCCCGAACTGCGGTGTGAAGCTCTCGTTTTTGTTTTTTGTGGTTTTTTTTTTGGTTTTTTTTGTGGTTTTGTTTGTTTGTTTGTTTGTTTGTTTTTTCCTGAGAGAGAAGCCCCCGCCATCTTCTACCGTGTGGCATGAGCCGGTATTTTTTCCCTGGCATTTTAGGTTTTTGTTCCAGTGTCTGGTGGGGAAGGGGGAGGGGGGTAAGGTGTGACAGTTTAATATTCAGTGTATATTTACCTTTTTTTTCCCTGTGCCTTGTGGGCATTCTGTTAATAAACTGTTGGGTTGTGGGGTTTTTGGTTTGTTTT
>VZTE01001029.1:22587-35727 GCA_013397775.1 Eulacestoma nigropectus
TTGAGAGGAAAGATGTGTGCTAATGTTTTTACAAACCATTTGTTGGGTGAAGGGATGGTTGTTAGGTCTTTGAAATGGGTCTTAATGTCTCTACAAACTTTGGGCAGCAGGTGTGTTCCAGAGCCCAGACAGCTCGGCTTCTGAAACAGACAAGTGGGTCTGCACAAGCCTGAACTTCTGAACTTTGGGGTAAAATGACAGGTTCAAGGGGTAAGAGGTGGTTCGGGAAGGTTGTGCCTTCCTAGTACTTCAGCCAATGGGGAAAGGAAGAGGGCAACATGCGGCTGGGAGTTTAAAGATAAAAGGAGGCTTCACCCTCTGAAACCTCGAGAGAGAAAACCTTGCGGGTGTGTGCCCGGGTGGACTCTCTCCCTTTATTCGAATAAAGTTGAAGGACTCCACTGTCTCCTTCATGGACACTGGCTTTTCATAGCGTGGTTTTCCATACACTGTCAATGGCAGGGGTTTAGAACTGGATAATTTTTAAGGTCCCTTCTAAACCAAACCATTCTATGATTCTAGTATTCTATAAATAATAGCTTCTCTATTCAGAAATGAGTAAACAAAATATATCCCATCAGCTCTGGAGGAAAAAAAAAAACAATTATGGAAAAAAATGAACAGATGCCTACAGCATCATGACCAATATACACAAAGTTAAACAATGAACATTTATTCCTTATTTTTCATAGGACAGAAAAGGAAAATCATACTACCATAGTCACAGTCACCAATTCAAAGCCATAAGAAGGAATTACATTCTCCACACAAAATGTGATTAAATAGTGAAATTCACAAGAGACCAAAAGTATAAATGAATTCATAAGAAGATAAGTTCATGCAAGAGATACCAATTCCCAGCCACTAAATACAGTGGTTTGATGTAGCTGCTGGCTAATAAAGCCATTAATCTGCCTATGTCTGGAAGCTGAAGGGGGGAATGCTTTGCCTAGAATCTGCTACTGGCTATTGCTCGGGACAAGCCATTTGGCTGGATGGACAGTGATATCCCTCACTATGGAAATTCAAAGCTTAAAAGGAAGAAATACTTGAAGAAATACTTCATTTTCAAAACCACTGTGGAATAATTTCACAACAAATTATTTGCAAAAATAAATAGGTACGATTGCTCATCTAAACTACAGTGTTTAAATGGTCAATATAGTATATTTCAATATACTAAATGCAGAACAAACATGTTGTACTCCACTATAACAGCCATAGTAATAAAACGACAACTTTTAACCTTTTGGGAAACTACTTTCTAATATATTGGTTTACAAATCAGATTACAAAACTGAATATCATTTGACACCAAATGGTAATATCTTACACTAATCTTTAGCCCCAAGACTTTAAAAATGATTATTCAAATGAAGAGAGTCTATCATCAATCCCACATCTTGGGCTGAGTTTGCCTGCTAAGATTTTGCGTATCTCCTTCAGCCAATGAGAATTCAATTACTAAAAATTAATAAATAAATAAAAATTAAAAATATACTTTGAGTGAATTAGATTAGGGACTGGCAATTGCAGCCTTCACCTACACCATTTCCCTTGCATTTCCACAATAGCCAACACCTGTGTTATTCCTGAAAACACTCTTGAAAACCAACTGCAGAATTGGAATATCATAATTTGCTTCAATTCTTTAAGTTGTTTTTTTTGTAAATGTTACCTATCTCTAATGTCAGTTTCATTCCTTGGTACAGTGAATTGATTATTTTGGTGACTAAAATGTAATGCAAAGTGGTTTTGAACCTAAATATCAGCTTTTGCTCAAAGCAAATCTTACTTTGCCTAATAGCAACTGCTGAAGTTGTACATCAGACATCTTATTCATCTTACTACCTGGATGGGCAATGCCAGATTCATGTCATGTTCATCATCACAGCATATGACCTTTCCATCATCGAGCAGGACCATTATAAATGTAATAAAGTCTGTACATGCACCTTTGGGAGAGCACAGAGGACTCTAAGAAGGTAAAAGACAGCTGACCAAACACTGAGATTCATGGGTGGAATAGATGGGACTGAGGTCAAGGCTCCAATTCTCATTACCATGACTTCAGTCACCCCCATTTATTTTTTTGCTCATAATCCAGATGTGACCTGCTGAAGACCCCAAGTTGCTCTGAGCTCCTAATCATTTTATCTGCCATACCAAGTAGTGCTCATGTACTGATAAAAGCTATGTTACCTCTGTATGCCTTGATGGTCTTTGTTGCCCAAGGTACAAAACATTGAGATTGCACAATTCCATGTTATTTCATAGGCATGCCTGAAGAAAATTTTTTTGGCTTGCTGCTGATAGCTCAAAGAAATCTATCCCCAAGTAGGGAGAAGGTCATTCAAATTGGTAGAAAAACACATCAAACTTACCACAGTATTCCTGGAAAATGGCTGTGTTTTCTCTGTTCACCTCTAGTCGTGGTGATATGTATCTTCACACACATAAATACAATCAAATGGTCATACCAGTCAATCAGCACATGCCTTTAAAGTATCAAAATGCTCAAGCCATACAGGAAGAAAATATTGAATAATAACAGCTTATAAGTATTGCCAGGAATAATTCCCTGTTTGTATCTTGTGCATATGATGCTGTTACTTTCTTTTCTGGTTCTTTGCTTTCCTTCCTTCACAAATCATTTTCACAGTGAAATCCTTTTCTAGTCAAATTTCATCACACTGTGTCATGTCAAATCAGGGACACCGAGCTTAATCACAAGATACAGAAGTTTTGGGTTGTGTTTATCATCGTCTTTCGTAACTTACATTCAAGACACTAAGCAAAAGTCTGGGAATAGGGAAATATTTGGCAAATAAGGTCTTCTGCTTTTAAAGAAGCCAGAATTTCACTGTGTTTGGCAAGAAATAATTACTAGAACCATAAAATAGATGCTGATAAAGATAACTCAGTCATTACATGGTAAGAGTGTAAAGAATAGAAAGCAGATTTTAGTTGCAATAAATAGTATCTCACATCTTGTCCTGAATATTTCTTAGTTGCCTTCAAGTATTTCCAAATCCATTGACCAAGATAATTAATTAAATAAAGCTCTGAATTCATGTAAAGGAAGATGATGTGGATTTGCCCTAATGTGTAAACTACTCACCATCCACTACATTGCAATATAGCTCTATTAAATTTTCCCTGTTTTAGAATAAAAATCGGAATAAAGCCTGAGCACCATAGAAGTAAGAAAGTATGTCATGTTGTCATACTGTCTCCTAATCTTGAATGTCTTCTGATATGTCTTCTTCTTTTAACTTTGTACTGAAACTAACTTTACTTGTCACCCAGTTGAAACCATCTTGTCCACAGAAAAAAATAACATAGTTATAAAGTCTTTCTTCAGCAAGAGAGTCAATCAGCAGGTGGTTTTAAAGCTTTTTAATGAATAAAAAAAAATCACAGAAGTTTTTAAAAGAATAACTTAATAACAAATACGTAAATATATATGTCTCTGTATATATATCTGAGATATCTGAAAGTGATTCCTCTGACTCAGTACTGTAATACAGCACGGAACAGTTTGAGGAAGGAAGGACAAAAACATTTTGCCTGAAAATATTCTGTGTAAGAAGCAGAAAGAGAGCAGAATAGTGCCTTTCTGAAATATAATGATTTGGGAAAAAAATAGTAGTATTCTTGACACCAAATGAAAAATAACCTGACCTACAATCAAAGGACATCAGAGTGTGCAACTTGTAGAATTACAAAAATAAGAGTGTTGAAAATAAAGACACGGTATTACACAAAGGTTAAAAAGTAAAGTGCTAATCATATAAAATTATTTTTCCCTTTTTTGGTTTTTTTAAGGCTTTCTTGAGAACTAAAATGTACAGAAGAAACAGGATTTTTTACTTTAATCTGAATCAGAAAACCTAATGCAGTATTTTGGTGTGCTTGGGCTCACCTGGGTACACTATCACATACAAAATTAACAAGGCATCTAATGAGCAAGATTCCAGCTTCTACTGCCTTTTGGCATCGCTTGGCCAAGGCAGCATATAACTCACAGACATCTCTTTCCATTTAACCAGGCATGTTTGGAGCCATCAGTGACATTTACAAAACATTCAGTGAACTAAAACTTAGCATGGGCTGCAGGGGAATTTCTGCTCTGGCATCTGGAGCACCTGGAGGACCTTTTCTCCCTTCTTCTTCCCTGTTGTCTGCAGGATTGTTTCTTTCACGTGTTCTCACTCCTCTCTCTGGTTGCTGTGCCAGCAGATGTCCCTCCTTCTTAAATCTGTTATCCCAGAGGAGCTACCATCGCTGATGGGCTCAGCCTTGGCTCCTGTTGCCATTGGCTTTCCTTGACACCCATGGCATGTTTTGGTCACTTGGGATATTCATTTTAACAAATTACCATTTAATTAACATGATCTGTAGTAATAATACATGAGAACTTAATCTCGGAACTGTGTTCTGAAATAAATATTTTTCCCTTGAGGTTTATGATGGGAACAATATTTTCATTTACCTGAAGGGTGAGATGAAACATCCAAAACATTCTGTAGGAGAAGTGAATTTTCATCTTCCTGAATACACAGGCTTTTTTCCTCACCAGTACCTTAGAAACAGGGGAACAAGACATTGACCAGGATGCTCCATGAGAGGAGCAAACAAGTTAGTGACTTTTGCCCATTTTAGAAGTTTCACTAAATAAGGATTAATTACAACAGTTCTGAAGAGTTATGTCTCCCAGAACATAAAAGCTATCTTGAAATTATGCATATTAAAGATTCTAAGTACTTTTAATCATGTTCTAAAAAATAGCAGAATGAAAATAACAAAAGCGAGTAGATGTGCTCCTCACTGTATGAAAGTTCAGAGTATCTATAATGGAATAAAAATCATTTAACTCCTGCTAGATGAGTTTTATTGAGTGCTGCTGATTTTCCTCTCATTTTCACTTGAAGATAATTCACTGTATCAACTTTTCAGATGAAAAAGAAAATGGAAATTGGCAATGGAAAATTTTCAGATCAGTATAAAAAAATATTTTTGCATATACCACCCCTTATTTCAAAGGAATTTCTCATTTTTTACATCAGTAAATTTCAAACATATTAAGGAAATTTGCTGTCTTCAAAAGTAAGTAAAGAATCCTAAATTATTTTCTGAGCAAGCGTTTACCAAGCTTTAATATTTAGTTAGGCTGACAAGTACATACTCACCAGTTTACTGTTTACTCACAGATTTGCAGATGTGTGTGTAAGAGATACACAAGATGCTCAGAGTCTCTCCGATTAAAAAACAATATACAGCACTGAAACAGAAAAATAAACAGCAAGGAGAAAGTAAAAGGACAGCTTTAGCCCCTTGCCGCTCCAAGTGAATAAAGTAAACCTTTGCACACACTTTTCAGTCATTTTTCCCTCAGATTTTACTCTGGTCTAGGTTCTATATAGTTATCTACTGTTCCAAATTAAAACAAAACAAAACAAACAAAATACAGCCAAGTCATAGTCAAATTTCACACATTTTGCAGTTTAATCCCTATTTTAGGATTCTTACATACGTAATTGTATAGATGTCACCTTCTGAATTCAATGAGCTTTCTTACCGAGTATTGCTTTTCTAAACATATTTTGAGTCAAATGTCAAATGGTCAGGATTCAAGCAAGATTATTCCCAACAAATCACATGGCCATTGGTCCTAAACAAAACCACTTGAGTGAAAACAATTACAGATATGTAAAAGACAGGAGTAAAAAAGAAAAGGCACACATCATATCCACATTTTCATCTTTTGGAGGGCTGGTTGGTTTCTAACCTCCAAGTGGAACATTTCTCTGTGGTTTTTTTTTTTCCCCAGAAAGGCACAGAGTCACGTTAAGGAATAAATAGGGTGATAGCTGTAGAAATAGAACACAAAAAATAAAGTGATTTAAGCTCAGAATGTATTTGGGTGGCTAATTGAAATAAGAGAAGTTATCTTCTTCCAAGATCCTTGCTGATATTTTATATGTAAGTATTATTCAATGGGAAAAAAAAAAAGTCTATGCAGATTTTCAAATTGATCATGGTAGACTGAAAACATCAATGTTTTAAAAGCTATTGTCAGCAGCTTTTGATACAGTTATGAACCTAATATTTGTACTTTGACTCCTTAAATTTCTCAATAGGAATCCCATTTTTCTATGCGTTTTAGAAAACTCACCATTGTTAATCTTTCAATAAAAGCTTGTAGTAATAATTTTTACCATTTCACATAAATCTTAAAGTTCGCCCAAGGCTATGAAGAGGTGATGAACACAGCATAAGAAAAATATTTCCCCTGTTTAAAATGATTTTTTGGTGTGTCTTTTATTAACACTAAAAAAAGATAATACTGGTATTATTACAGAGTACTTTTTGCACATTCTTTAGTACTTGTGTGCCATAAAAATAAGTTTACTGGCTCGTCCACCATTGTTTCATATGACTGAGGAAATTGTTCTATTTTCATGGATAACATAGCTCAGTGTATTTGTCACCTCACTTGAAATCACTGCCTAAGGAAGCCGATGATCTCTTTGAAAGCTCTGTTTTCAAACAGTTAACTCTGGTAATGGGGTTCACTACTCAACTGAATTACTGCTGCTATGTGTGGAAGTTCCCTTTGATTCACACCCCTGTTTCTTGCTGAGATCTTTGCTGGACAGAATTCTTGACAGTGCTCTCTCACTGGTGGCGGCTGATGCATTAGTTCTCCAAGGCACGTACTTGAGAGCAACTCTGGACAAAACCAGAGATACTGAGAAACAAAGAAAGGAAAAGGTATTTCTCTAACTATTTTTATATTTAGAATCCAAATCAGTGCCAGTCAAAGAATATTCACAGCACCAACTTATTTAAATAATATTATTGGATAAATTTTGGAAGCCTAAAAGCTGCAGGCAACAATCATCAAGACAGCAGCTGAAGCAAGTTAGAGAGTGAGGTATCATCTTGACATACTGAAAAAACCCACTGCAACAAGACATGCTTGAGCAGAGAAAGAGATCGCTCTTCCAATATTCATAAAAAGCTTCCAAAAAGTTATTTCTGGGGCCCCCAAGGTAAGAAGAATGTGGCCCTCTTGGGGTCCAGAGGAGAGCCATGAAGATGATCAGAGAGCTGGACCGCCTGTCTATGATGCCAGTCTGAGAGAGTTGGAGTTGTTCAGTCTGGTGAAGAGAATGCTCTGGGAAAACCTTACAGGAGCCTTCAGTACTACAGTACCTAAATTAGGATTATAAGAAAGCTGAAGAGGGACTTCTTACAAGGACATGTAGTGACAGGACAAGAGGTAATGGTTCTGAACTGAAAGAGGGTAGATTTAGATTACATGTCAGGAACACTATGAGAGTGGTGAGGCATTGGAACACATTTAATCC
This sequence comes from Eulacestoma nigropectus, assembly GCA_013397775.1. NCBI lineage: Eukaryota > Metazoa > Chordata > Aves > Passeriformes > Eulacestoma > Eulacestoma nigropectus. The sequence goes on from VZTE01001029.1 coordinate 29,964, forward strand.
AACAGAGAACACTGTAAATAGGGCCTGTTGGTTTCACCAAATAATTTTTAAAGCATACTAAAGTATAGTATGAACACAATCACTGTGATAGTTACATTTCAGATGCATTTATCTGCTGAAAGCAGCCAAGCTGGGATCATCAGAAAAGGATGTGGGATTGCTGGTTGACAGTCACCTGAACATGAGGCAGCGTGTGTGCCCAGGTGGCCAAGAAGGCCAGTGGCACCTGGCCTGTATGAGCGATAGTGTGGCCAGCAGGACCAGGGCAGTGATTGTCCCCTTGTGCTGGGGGAGGGCACAGCTCAAATCCTGTGTCCAGTTCTGGGCCCCTCAAGACAGGAAGGACATTGAGGTGCTGGAGCATGTCCAGAGAAGGGCAATGGAGCTGGGGAAGGGTCTGGAGCACAAGTCTGGTGAGGAGCAGCTGAGGGAGCTGGGGGTGTTAAAACCCTTTCCAGGGAGGCTCAGGGCAGACAACTGCCCTGAAAGGAGGGTGTATCCACGTGGGGATTGGTCTCTGATTCCAGGTAACAAGTATGAAGATGAGAGAAAACAGCCTAAAGTTACACCAGGGGAGGTTTAGATAGGATATTTGGAAAAATTTCTTCACCAGAAGGGTTGCCAAGCTTTGGAAAAGGCTGCTCAGGGAAGTGGTTAAGTCACAATCCCTGGAGGTATTTAAAAGGCGTGTGGATGTAGCACTTAAGGCCATGGTTTAGTGGTGGACTGGCAATGGTTGGATTAATGTTTGGATTTGACAATCCTAAGGGTCTTTTCCAATCTAAATGATTCCATGTTTCTATGACCCTATGATTCTAAGGCAGAACCTTTTGAGGATTCAACACAATTTAAGATTAAAACAAAAGCCAACAAAATTCTGCCACATATTCTCCATCCTCTTTGCCTGAAAAAGTAACAAGTAGCACCAGGTCCTTAAAACCTTACTCTTTACTCTTCTCCCATAGCAAATTAAACAGGCAACAAAATACCACTGAGGTTTTCTGCAAACAGACACGTCATCTTTGTTTCTCGCCAAAACAAATTAATTTCTAGCAATGCCTTCTTTCTTTTCCAATTCAGCACTTTGATGAGGAACCAGACCTGATACAGAACCTGCCTTTTGCAGAGTATCACTAAATTCAGCCCTTGGAGCACTTTCACAGTGCAATTTCTAGCCAAGGTGTTGGTAAGGGCGAAGGGACAGTGTGGAGTGATTCCAGCCTGCTTAGAAGCTCACCCATTCCAAATTAGCTATGGACAGAGTAAGCATTACAAGGCTTCCCATCTGCCTTGTATTAGTTTTTCACAGGGAAAGAATTATTGCTGCTGCTACTGCAACTTTATAACCCTTGGAATTGCTATTATTATTTCTATGGAAGAAAATGACAAAACAGTAGTTATTCTAGATAGAAAGGGAATACATGCATTGAAGGTCAAGGGAAGTCTAACTTTTATCACCATACAATAAAATTACTTTTCCTTTTACTTGTTCAACTATCAGATTGAGAGAAGAAAAAATAAAGAATTAAATCAAATTTGATTTACATGTTCTATTTTTTTTTTTTTATCAAAGATTAGATATATTGGGGGGGAGTTGCTTAGTTCTTATTTTATTTTAGACATTTCAGTTTGGAGAAAATATATCAAATGAAAGGTAAGGTGATATTTTAGCATCAGCTGGGGAGGTAGACTATACTTGCTTTTATGCAGTAATGTGGGGCTTCTGGTGTTCATCCAGATTTAGAAGCTCACACTAGTTATCTCCACTTTTGGACAAAATATGATACCACATCTTTCTTGTTCTGAGGGTTCCCCAAACCATAATGCTATAGGAGATTTCAGCATAAGCCTTGTGCAAATCATAGAATCATAGAATTGTCTGGGTTGGAAGGAACGTTAAAGACCACCCTGTTCCAACCCCCTGCCATGGGGGGTTGGAACCTTCCACTAGACCAGGTTGCTCAGAAATCCATCCAAACTGGCCTTGAACACTTCCAGGGATGGGGCAGCCACAGCTTCTTTGGACAGCCCCATCCAGTGCCTGACCACCCTTACAGTAAAGAATTTCTTCCTAACATCTAGCCTAAACATACTGTCTTTCAGTCTGAAGCCATTCCCCCTTGTCCTGTCACTCCAGGCCCTTGTAAATAGTCTCTCTCCATTTTTCCTGTAGGCTCCCTTCAGGTAGCCACAATTACATCACCCTGAAGCTTCTCTTCTCCAGGCTGAACAATCCTAATTCTCTCAGCCTTTCCTCGTAGCAGAGGTGCTCCATCCCTCTAATCAAACCATTATCTTGTTCAAACAAAGTTTTCAATATAACAATAAATACAGCAGAGTCCTACCAGAGTACTAACTGCCTGAGAACTTGTATAATGCTGTTCACTTCACCCAGCAAAATTACTTTTTTAGTGCTGCTATTGCCAAAAGAGAATACCAAGTCCATTATTGCTGACTAAAGGCAACGGACACCAGTAGAAATTCTCGATTTTTCACTTTAATCCATTTTGAAGAATAGGCCAGTGGGCTTACAGAAGTAACTTCCTAGTGCAGGGCAAAATTTAGTCATCACAGTACATGCTGTAAACCCAGCTGTGTGTTGTCATGTTCACATTTTGAACCAAATGTGGACCCTCCATGCCCAAGGGTAAGCAGTAACCACAAATAACTTGGGAAAATGCTCTGGTCAGTGGTAAAAACCACTAATGGCTTTTTCAGAACAAAACCTGTAAATTCTCAGTCAGTTGAAACTTTTATTTTTCAGCAGAGAAACTACTTGTCAAGATAAAATGTATTTGTTCTTATCCACTTTTTTAGTCTATCTTTGACTGACAGAGTCCTCAGACATTTGTAGTTAGAAAACAGTTTGAGTTTAAAAGGCAGTAAGTATTGCCTTCATATTTCTTTAAACTAGTAGATATTACAATGATTATTCATCAATATAAAACACATTTGGTACAATATCCAGCAGTACAATATCACTTTAGGAAATGATAGTTTCATGGAAAAAAAAAACATTTCTAAATTCCTCATCCTGAGAGATAGAACCTAAAAATATTGAAGATACACTTAAAAATGCATGGTAATGTAAACTGAAAAACTCTCAAATGATATTTCACTTAAGCTTTAGTTCTCAAAATGGACTTAATATGTGGGTCAGTTATTAACAGTAAGCATTTCTCTTTGTGTAGACAACATTCATGTTGAAGCATGGCAATACCCCAAAACACTTTCTTGTTGCAGACAGTGACACACTTCATTTTTAAGAGAGAAGTAGCGATATGTTTATTGATATAAAATGGTAATTTAACAAAGTTGATAGTAAATGTAACAGTGGTTTAAGAAGATTCAAGGGCAAGGTACACTCAATTATTTACTGCATAGAGGATCTCAACTTTGTGTATAATTTAGGAAAAGGAAAAAACCAAACGAGTACTTACCATGCATACAAGTCATCCTATCAAGCCCTCATGTTAATTAGTTTATTTTCTGGTCCTACCTATCACACTGATGTGGTAAAAAAATACAGTCAAAGGCAGAATGTGGAACAGCAATTGTGAAAGCTTATCAGGAACATAGGATAGTTTGAGCTTCATAATCAGCTTCTCCTTATCCCATCCCATATGCTCCAGCAATATTTTCTCTCCCAGTCTGCCTTCTAAAGAAGGAGAGAATAAGAGATATCTGCTGTGAGATTTCTCCTATTACACTGTTAGGAAAAGCTCCTTCTGGAATTCACAGGAAGCTGTAATATACACAGTAGGGAGTTCCTCCAGCATCCAGCAATTTTCAGCATCAATCAAAATGTGTAGAGCAACATGCAAAAATGCTGGAACAGCTTTCATTTCAGGTACTCCTGGAATGCAAAAGCAGTGTAGTGCCTTTGCTGCCCACCTCTGCTATACTTCTCATCTCACATAAGTCAGTCATGCACCTACATGCTATACAACCTTCCATGCACATTAGAAGATTTTATGTGTATACGCACAATTTTTACTGAATAGGACTTCTGCTGCCTTGAATGGCCTGCTAGTACATTTAGACACATGCTGCCTATGGCCAATATGTAGAACTGGAGCATATTTCTAAAATTTAATCAGCATGGGAGGCTAGAGGGTTATTTATCTTAGTTTACTTTCTTCTTTTCTTTTTTTTCCTGGTAATAATAATGTTGATAATCACAGAGTTTTAAGCTGATAAATAGAGTTCAGAGGTGAAATGTGCCAGTTTAGTTGGTGTGTGGCCAGGAAAAATACCCAGTTAACCCAACACAAAGTGTTAACATCAGAAAAATATGACACCAATTACCACATCCAGATTTATTCTGAAATTCCTTAAAGGTTTCAGACTTGGTTGCTTGCGAATTTTTGCATTCTTTTACAACTTGTACAATTTTATCATGGCTATGATTTACTCCTTTCTCAATTTTCTGCTATTTACTTCTTGCACCGTAGAACAGGGTTTAGGTATTTCTATTGAGTCACTACAAAAATTCTTGTTTTGCTGAAATCCTTAAAACAGGATTTTATTTAGTACAAAAGAACTACTAGTTTCTATTGATAACAACCAAAAGTTACTTTACAAAATCAAAATTATATCCGAGTAGAACACTTTTTTTCCTAAAAACAGAGTTTTCAGTAAGAGAAAAAAACCCCAAAACACTAGTGGTGATACCACAGAATACCATGTGCTTAGACATTCCTTTGTTCTTCCATTCTTGTCTACCCTGTCCCTCTCGCTACCAAACATGATATTGCTTCTAAAACATAGATTAGATATTAAAAAATTTAATTTCAGGTTCGCCCTGAAATCTCTATATGAAATATGGTGGATATATATATCTTTAGAATAAAATGAATATCTATTTAAAATTCTTCCTTCTGAGTACTACTTTTTGATCAGTGTTCTGCATTCACCTTGTATCTCCTAAAATTGAGATCAAGCATGATAATTCAGACACAGGAGAATTTCATTAAAGCCTTGTTGAAAGAAATCTCCCCACTAATCACAGGATCATAGGACCATCATTTGTCAGTCAGTGACTCAAATCCATCTCAGAAGTTAATCTGAATCATTGCAAGCTTCTGTTTTTCTGATCCAGGCACAAAAGGGTTGCTGCTCTCAGTCCAGCTTTTAGTGGCCAGGTGTCCACATCATAGAATTTATGTTTTATAAGTGAAACTAGTTATTGATGTATTCAGAAGTGTTTATGTCCCTTAATGACACATTGTAGGAAGCATTCTCAAGTGATTGTTCGTGTTGTACTCAGCTGATTATTTTAATAATGGCTTCTCATAGCAACAGCTAAAAAAAATGTAGAAGGAAGACAGAAAAAGGGAAGATGGTAGTTTCAGGTTTGAGAGCCTATCAGTTGTAGGAATTTTCATAAATACTTGAACTGGAAAAATAATCCATGCCCATTTTGACTACTGGAATATTTATTATATATTTTTATAGCTTGACGCTACATAGAGCACAATAAAAGGACTTTCATTTTGACCTTCATATTTCTGAATAAGAAATGCACTCTAGTCTGAAAGAAGAAAGAGCAAGAAAGTTCAAGATCTCGTGCTGGGAGGATAGGAGCAGGCTGATGTTCCCATCCTTCAGTCCACCCCAAACACCATCTACTCTTCATCACTAAACTTGCAGTCAGTACCTGACAAAAGGCAAATGCAGACTGGTAGAGATTTAATAAACTTCAAATAAGAAAAAAAAAGAAAAAAGAAAATAATGCACTGATGTTAAGATCCAATTATTATTA